>JACEEZ010014157.1:0-37500 GCA_016584305.1 Chionoecetes opilio | reverse complement strand
TTTGGCTCTCTCTGTACAAATCACCCAAAGTGATGCCCCTAAAAGGGTTTTAGAGGTAACAAGAAGAAAGAAGACACGCCAAGGTAGAGGTTTTGGGGAAATTTTTATGGGGGTTAAAATTATATCTTTCTATACCCCCCCACCCTCTCCTCCAATAATTGAAATGTGTTTGTCGGTATAAGGGGTTGGGTTAGATGAGGTGGGGAAATTTTTTAGAAAGTTGAATCAAAGGAATAATTTGGCACTACTTCAAAGTTGTGGAGCGGCGGTGTGGGGCCCCGGGTTAACGGGGGGGGGCGTGACCTACCCCCCGGTGCCCAAAAACCACTTGAGTCAAGAACAAAAGGGAAAAAATACAAGAGGCCGGTAGTTTAGTCAGTGTAGTTCCTTCAACACAGTAATTACCTACATCCACCGTTCATCCCAAGCACTTTTTTCGAAGACAACAATATATTTTTTCCGATTTACGGCCTCTATGTCGTCATTAATTTTACAGATGCCAGGACCCCCAAAAAAATTTGTAAGAATGGTGGCAAAAAGGGTTCCCAGACTATCTAACACAATATTTCCAACCGGGGGAAATTTTCCCCGGGTGGAAATTCGGATTCTGGGGGGGAAAGTATCGAGGGACATCAAAATTTACTAGCTTTTTGTCGACAGAAAAAAATCTTTTAAGAGTTAGAGTCAGCTATTGACTTTTTTTTTCCTTAAGGTATATATAGAGAGAAAATATTGTCTATATATTGTTTTTAAAGCAAGTAAATTTGTTTTTTGGTATTTTTTTCTTCACCACATGAAGGGGGGAAACCCGGGAGGGTTTGAAAGGGGGGAAGGGGGAAACAACAGAAAAAAGGTTAGGAACCACGTTTAACATAAAAAAAAGACAGAATTCCCTGGAATAGGAAAATTTTTAATGAAAAAAGGACAGTCAAATCTCACCATCTTTACTACCCACCCATACCTCACCATCATTATCATTTTTAAACCTCACCATAACTACACATCCATCCCTCACCATCTTTCTCACACACCCATATCTCACCACTCATTACTCACCACCCAACCTCCCCTCATTCTCAAACCCCATCCCCAAACCACCATTACCACAATTATACCTCTCCACTCATTCCACGCACCCATATCTCCCCATCATTACCCACATCCATACCTCCCCATTTTAAAATCCCACAATCCATACCTCACCACCTTTTACTCACACCCCCATACCTCACCACCATTACCAAATCCACCCCCACCACCCTTACTCCACACCCATACCTCACCACTCATTATCACCCTATACCCCAGAGTGGGCAGTATTTAAATACTTTTGATTTAAAATTTTTGTGTATTTAGAACGTATTTAAAAATACTTGGTTTTTTAAACGTTTTTTAATACAGTATTTAAATTCTTTAATAAGTTTTTTAAATTTACTTTGTTTTTAAATCCCATATATAAATATATAAAATTTTTATATTTAATTATCAATAACCCTAAATTTAAAAAACCTAAATTTATCAAGATAATAATTAATAATTAAAAACAATAGGAAAAATATCCTTACATTTATCAAGCCTTATTTTTATTAATCAAGAATTATGAAACAGTTAAAAAAAATTTTGCGTATTTAAAAGTATTTTCAAAAGATTTTAAAAAACATTCCTAAAAATTTAGTATTTTGGGATTTAGATACATTTCTCCCATGTATTTTGTTTTAGTATTAATACATTCAATGTATTAGTGCCCAGTCCGCCCCTACCCACCACCCTTACTACCACACCCCTACGGAAATCACCATTCATTATACCCCACTCATATTATCACCCCTCTTTCTCCACATCATATTTCACACCATTCTACCACATATACCCATAATCATTTCTCACACACCCATAAACCCCACCACCAACTCACACATCCATACAACCACTATTACTCCACACCCATACCTCAACACCCATTACTCACACACCCATACCTCACCCCTCATTACTCCCTCATCCATACCCCCCACATTTCCACACATCCATACCCACCCCTCATTACTCACACATCCAACCTCACACTCATTACTCACACACCCTATTTCCCACTCATTACTCACACACCATACCTCACCATCTTACCCCAAAAACCATTCCTCACCCCTATTATCACAAATCCAACCTCCCCCAACATACTCACCATCCCTACCTCACCATCATTATCAACACCATACCCAAACCCCGATTTAACACCATCCTCACCCTCCTTTCTCAACACCAACCCACCCCTCATACTCACACATCCATACCCACCATCATTTTCACCCCCTCCATACCCACCCCCATTACCACCAAACCTACCTCACCCCTCATTTTGCAAAATCCATACCCCACCCCTCATATCACAAACATACCTTCCCCTCATTACTCAACACCATACCCCACCACCATTACTCAACACCCATACCTCACCGCTAATTCACACATCTATACCTCACCATCATTATCACAAATCCATCCTACCAATCATTACTCAAACATCCATACCCCACCATCATTACTCCACACCCATAACTCACATTTATTACTCACAAATCCAACCTCACCATCATTACTCACAAATCCTACCCACCATATTATCAACATCCATAAATCACCACCATTACTCCCCCTTACCACAATTTAACCTCACCACTCAACTCACACCTCATTATTTTCCACACCATACCCTCACCACTCATTTTTACCACATCCATAGCTCACCACTCATTACTCACCACTCATACCTACCCCTTATTACAACTCATCATCACACACTGCTTCAAAGACCTTGATTTGATCGTACTATTTTAAAATAACTTTTTGTTTTTTAAATCATTAAGAATGTTTTTTAAGTAAAAACATAAATAAAAGGCCTAAGAACAAGTGCCAAAAAATATACCAATCGAATGTCCGAGTTTTGGGGTGCCTTAGAACAGTGTTCTTATCGTACATGTTTTTTTTTACTATTTTATTTAAAACAATTTTTTTTTTATTTTAAATTTTTTTTCATTTATCGGGGACCCCTAAAGCCCGGGGCCCTGAGGCTGCAGCCTCATTAACCCCAATGTAAATTGCCACTGGCCATGGTTACCCCGGTCTTTTCCACGCGATCGGACTCGCAATGGCAGTTTCACCTCCCGGTGCGGTTAAGCTAAAAACCGATCTTTGGGTAATGCTGGGCCTCACACACCACACCCACCCATCCACTTGCTCAAGGGGACAGCAATTTTTTCAGTGAAAAAAAACCCGATAATGAGTGGGACCGGGGGCGAACTCCCGGGCGACAGATTTTTTGGGTTAGCGCAGTGTGTAACCCCCGAGCTTCCCGGTGTGTGGTGGTGTGTGTGTGTGTTGTTACTACCACTATCGCGATGCCCTGCGTCGCTGCGATGGACCAGGTCAAGTTCCTAGGGGGCGGAGCAGGGGAAAGGTGTGAAAAATTACAAGTATATTCTCCCCCCTGAAAGCCGATAGTTCAAGTTTAAGCGGTAGTAATCCCCGAATGAGAAAAAGATTAAAAGTTTTTAAATGATTATTTGGGGACTGTAATAAAAAGATCAAGAAAATAGTACTGTCCCGACAATTGGAATCCCGCCACGTGAAAAATTGGAACAGTCGCCCTAGGGGGACAGTTCCTATCGGCGACGTTCTACGTACCGTACAAATCGCCAAGTGATGCTCCCGAAGCAGTAGAGGTCACAAGAAGAAGAAGATACGCCCAAGGGGAGGTTGAGGAATTTTTGGGGAAATTAATAATCCTTCTTACGCCCCCCTCCTTCCTCCATAGTATATTTAAAAATGTGATTTTTGCCATAAGGGTTGGTTTGATGAGATGGGGTATATTTTGTAAGTTGAATCAAAAGGGAAAAACTGGGGAGTACTTCAAAATGTGTTTTGGGGCGGCGGTGATGAGGCCTGGGTTAACGGAAGTGGGGTGACCCACCGCCCCGGGGCCCACAACCACTTTAGNGAGAGAGAAAACATAAACTTTAAAAAAACATTCGAAACTTTCACCATTTTTTAAAAACCCCCCAACCCTTAAATTCCCCCAATTTCATTAAATTTATAACTTCCATATACCTACAAAACCTTTTTTTTTTAAACTCCAAAAATAAAAAAACAAACCCCTTCATTATTCATTTAAATCGAAAAAGAAATAACTGAAAAACAAAAAACGAAAAAAAAAATTTAATAGCAAAAAAAAAAAAAAAAAATCTAGGATGAAAAAAAGGGTTTTGATAGGAATATGAAATTTTTTTGCCCTTATAAACGGTTCGGATACGGATGGGCACACCTGTATACTATACGTACTACTATACATTTTTTTTTAACCGGGGAAAAATAGTGTTATTCGTAAATTAGGGAAAGTATTAATTTATATGAATTAAATTTTGTGGGTGTTAAAAGTTTGTATTTTAAAACCGAATGTTTATTTTTTGTTTTTTCTGTGTTCTGTCTGCTGTGTTGTGTCCTTCTGTCTGTTTTTTTCTTTTCTTCTTTTTCCTTCTGTCTTTTTTCCTATCGCTATTGTCTGTCTCTTTGTCTGTCTGTCTGTCTGTCTGTCTGTCTGTGTTTTTGGCTGTCTGTCTGTCTATCTGTCTGTCTATTGTCTATATGTCTGTTACCATTTTCCCTGTCTGTCTGCCTGTCTGTCTGTCTGTCTGTCTGCCCTGTCTGTCTGTCTGTGGCGTCTGTCTTCTGTTTTTGTCTGTCTTCTGTTTCTGTCCTGTCGTCCTGTCTGTCTGTCTGTCTGTCTGTTTTTCTGTATGTCTATCTGTCTTAAAAGTCTGTCTAATTTGTCTGTCTGTCTGCTGTCTGTGTCTGTCTGTCTGCCCTGCTGCTTTGTTTTTCTGTCGGTCTGTCCTGTCTGTCTGTCTGTCTGTCTGTGTCTGTCTGTGTCTGCCCTGTTTGTCTGTCGGGTCTGTTCTTTTGTCGTCTTTGTCTGTTTTCTCTCTTCTCTCCTCTCTCTCTCTCCTCTCTCTCTCTCTCTCTCTTTTCCTCTATCTCTTCTCTCTCTCTCTCTCTCTCTCTCTTCCTCTCTCTCTCTCTCTCTCTCTCTCTCTTTTCTCTCCCCTCTCTCCTTCGTCCTCTCTCTCTACTCTCCTGCCCTTCTCCTCTCTTAGACATACCTTAACACGTGTACAAATATTCACCTGAGGGGGAACCAGTGAGGTATTTTTGAAAGAGGAGGAGGAGGAGGAGGAGGAGGAGAAGGAAAGGATGGGGAGGAGGAAGGAGGAGGAAGAGGAGGGGGAAAAGAGGAGGAGGAGGAGGAGGAGGAGGAGGAAGGAGGAGGAGGAGGAGGAGGGAGGAGGAGGGGGGAGGAGGAGGGGAACACGCAACACACACACAACACACGGACGCACACACCACACACACACACACACACACACACACACACACACACTTAAACGCAGGTGTCAAAAATTTAAGAAGCAGCTAATCTAAATCCTTTACCTGCGATTACCTGAAGCTAATTAACCATTAACTACACAGAGAGAGAGAGAGAGAGAGAAGAGAGAGGAGAGAGAGAGAGAGAGAGAGAGAGAGAGAGAGAGAGAGAGAGAGAGAGAGAGGAGAGCGAGAGAGAGAAGATAGAGAAGATAGAGAAAAAGGGGGGGGGGCGAAAAAAAAAAAAAAATAGTATGATGTAAGAGACGGATAATTTTTAGTGGAGCGGTCGAGGCCAAAAAAAGGCCTTATTTAAGAAGTTACCCCTCCACATTTTAGAACAAGGCAAATGAGGTATTGTTGGATTCGTTAGGATGTCTACTTTATGAATAATGATGTTTTACAGTCGGATTCTAATTAAAACATGGCCATTTAACCCATTCAACCTAAAAAAAATAGAGAATTTTTGAATATCTTAAAAATTGTTATTTTGGCACTTACAAAGATTACTTACACTAGTAGGATGTCTACTTTATGAAAAATTATGTTTTACAGTCAGATTCTAATTAAAACATGGCCATTTAACCCATTTAACCCATAAGAAATTGAGAATGGTGGAATATCTTATAAATTGTTATTTTGGCACTTACAAAGATTACTTACAGTATTTACACCATCATGTCTGTATCATCTCCGACTTCATCTCCATTTGCCACCTCACTTATCTCCGGCCGATTCGCACATTCTCCACCACAGGAACAAATGTCAATGCACTCAAGTCCAGCAATGACACACTGGCATTTTTGTCCGCGACAACCTTTGTCAGTGCAGTACAAATGAGTTAGGTCTCTAACCTCTGCTGGTGCCGATTCATTATTGTACATTGTTGGACGCAGTTCATCCTTTGCATTCACATGCCAACCATGGCCAACTGGGTTCATGTTCTCAGGTTTTGCGATGTGACTCTGACACCACACTGCTACTTGGTATTGGGCCCGCAATACATGTTGTTCGAAGGCATCATTTGTTGGTGGCAGTAAGGATGCGGGCTTATCAGTTGTGGTGGCGAGTACGAAACGAAGCTCATTCAGTGAACAGAGATTTTTAGTTTTTTTACCATGCATGAGAAGGACAAATCGCCTTGCGGTATCTAGGAAAGTAGGCACATCCTGGAATTCTTCCAGGCCCTGTAAGGCATCTGAATTTTTGGTGAGAGCTGAATATGCCGTTCGCTTTCCAAGTCTGTATAGAACACTAGTCGTGTCACATCCTGACAGAGCATGCACGGCTGGTAATGACGTGCATGCTGCTTTGCCGAGTTTGGTACTGATATGGTGAACAGGTATGAATCGTTCCTTTGAGACGAATTTCCCTGAGTGCCCAGCATGCATATATACTTCATCGGCCAGTGCTCCCCTGCTCCAGTAATACACCAACAAGACGAGGACATCCGTGTCGTCACACCGAATGATTATCCTTGGATGGTCTCTCGATAACATGATTGCATGCAATACCAGACGAGTGTCCGCCTCCTCTTGTGTGTTGTACAACCCCTCAGGATTGGACACACCCACTTCATTCAGAACTTTGACCACTTCTCCATCTCCAAATCCACCTGCCAGTACTACCGATTTATCTGCAGGCAGGAAATCTTGTCCCTTGTCGCAGATGTACTGACAGATGAATGAAGCTAAACTAGCCTTTTTGGTACTGGTTTTGAGGAAGTTCCTGTAGTTCGGAACGTTCCTGTTCCCTTGTATCTGGTAGTTGAATCTGGAATCCATCATTCCTCGTCTGTGTCGTTCAGTCGACTTAATTGACTGTTCTCTGTCGTACCGGTCAAAGACCAACGTCACAACGTCAATGGAAGATCCATGGCAACTGTTATTCAGAAGACGCACAATTCGGTCCGAAACCACTTTCCAAGATCATTGAAAGTCTTGAAATGATTCTCGGTTCAGGGCCTGACACATTGCCATGCCATCAATGAGGTATGCAGCAGACTGCGATGACGTCGGGGAATTCTGACTAGGAAGGACAAGAATTTCATCCGTATTTGCTTCCAGCTTTTTGGCAAGATCTGCTTTGTTGGTCTTCCTCATCGAACCATCGTCGTGGAACATTGAAGGCGGAACAGCTGCCAATTCGTAGGAGAGGACCTTGCGCATATCCACATCACGGTTCTTTGACACTGCAAACAGTCTTCTGAAGAGTACCTCCGTATCGATCATTATCTTCCCTTCCTTATCACTGGAAAGACACTTCCTCATAGCAGAAAACGTTTTGACTACTGTCTTGGGGATTGGATCCCAGAAATTCCTCTTCTTTTCGTCCCCAAGCCTTTCTTTCGTGAACTGATTGAACATTTCTCGACCCTTTTGTGGCACTCCCTTCATCGACTCTTCGACTACTTCTGATGCCACCTGACCACTAGTTATATTAACTAGGGAGGTTGCCACACTTTCCAGGTCAAATGGATCTTGGCATTGTTTCTTGATGTATTCCGTGATGACTTTTACATCATTCTGGTCCTTGGTCACTCGAGCATGTCCAAGTTCTTCATGTGTATTCTTGGACTTGGTAGATGTACACATTTCTTTGAATCGTTCTGCGTATTCCCCGGTTATGTGGCGGGTCAGCATCCAGCGAACTAAGGCTCCTTTCCTCAGTGTGTAACCGATGACACCACCTTGGCTTTTAGCCTTGCGATTGATACTCTGTTCGAGAGCCTGATCCGTAGGAATGCAGTTGAAAGTCCTTTCTGAGCGTTTCACAACGAAACCACCTTCCGACATGTGCTGAAACATTCGTGGAGCTGACACCTCCAAGTGACGCATTTCCGCAACATAGACTGGGGTGTATCGTGCATAGTTCCTGCGGCCTGCCAGGAAGAAGTACGGTATGACTTCAAGGACGGCGGTAAGGTGCATTTCAAAATCAGCCTCACGGTCTACCCGAAGTAACTTCAAGAGGGTGTCACCAGCATCCAGAAAGCTAATCCAGTAACGGAATGTTGCTGATTGTTCTCTTCCTGTGTCTTTGAACTTCTTCATTGTACTGAGAAGAGAGGATGACAAGCGCATTTCAATCTCCTGACACACAGCAGTGCAGGCTTCCGGGGATTGTATGTTGAAGGTATTCTCTAGATCTGCAATTAAGTGCGTGGTCTCATCATCCAACCAGGGCAACTTGTTTTTCATTGCAAAGGTTTCTGCAGCTGATAAAAACAAGTGAAACAGTGCTTCGTGTACCAATCTGATTCCTCTTAGACCTCTGGCATACTGCTTCCCTTGCAACATCAAACTCACGGACGCATGAGCATACACTTCAGGTACTGTCAGCATGTTGTGGAGACCACCATCACTAAACAGCTTCCCTATACTGGCTATGAAAGCCATAGTAGATGCATCCCACCAAGCCTCATCGTCACTCGACCAGCCAAGGGATCTGGCTCACCCCAGAGAATCTTTTCACCCTTGCTATATATTTCCAGGTCAGCAGTGACCAAACATGTTCTTGCCCCACTGCATTTGAAATTTTCAACCAATTTCAGAAAAGTCTGTAGTCGTAGAAGTCAAGGGTGGCGCATTATAAATGGAGATACCTTTTTCGAGGGTGGAATTTCTCTCTCGCTAACTAAGACTTGAATCCCCCCCAACCCCGGATACGTGACTTTTCAGGGGGACTTGCACGGGCCTTTCCCATCCCAAGTTTTTTAGTCCACATCACTAGCAGACTAGGTGTGGAATTTTTGTACAGTTCTTTTGACTTCCCTTTCAAACCTGGTTCTGGTTTAGTATGTGGTTTGCGTAGCTTTTTTGATCCCCTCCTCATCACAGCTCTGTGCTCAAGGTTTTTAGGTTTATCTTGGAATGAAAGGTGTTTTTCTGGTCAGGTAAAAGGGACTGGGGGGATTGTGAAAAAAGTCATTTGATCCCCAAGAAATTTTCGTCCCCAAGTCATATAAACACAAGTCAATTGGATATCAGTCATATCGAAAATGAAGTATCTTGTCCCTTGCCCCAACTTGTCCCGGCCTCCCGTAACTCCAATTTTCCCCTTTGGACCCGTCCTAAGCGGCCCCTCCTCAAGCCGGCATGACCGCGCGTTTTTTTCATAAAATTATCAAGAGACCAGAAAAAGAGAGAGAGAGAGAGAGGGGGAGAGAGAGAGAGAGGGGAAGAAAGAGGAGAGGGGAGAGAGGAGGAGAGGAGAAGAGAGAGGAGAGGAGAGAGAGAGAGAGATCCGTCTGTTTTTCATTCGGTCGCAAGTTAAATGCTCACTTAAGCCCTGAATTTTTTCGTTGAAAATGCAAGCATTCTGTCCGCCTTGAGGAAGGGCAATGGTGGGGGTTGGTGTGGGGGGGGTCCAAAAAAATCCCCCTAGGACAAACCCCTAAAAAAAACCCCGGGGGAAAAAAACCCCTTTTCCATACCCCTAAGTTAAAATGCAAAATAAACAAAAACCCCCCTCGTTTTAATACCATTAAAATTAGAAGAAAAAAAATAATTTAAACAATTTTTACGAAAATATTTTTGAAATATTTATAATCTTTCTTTGTGTTGTTCACCTCCCCTGATCATTGTTTTGTTACCCGGGACCCTAAAAACCCCAGTACCGTAGTAACATAAAGTCCCAGGACAAAAAAACGTTTTTTTTTTTTTACGGTCTGGTGGCGTTAATAAAATTATTTTCTACATCAAAGATTTTCAGGCAAGTTAAAGGGGCCCTTTTTGAGAGTCTGTGTCATTTTTTTGTCTTTATCTGTGTCTATTTGGTATAAATGACAAATTACAAAAAAAATTTGACCGAGGCGACGTTGATAATGGACTACCTAAAAATCGTCATCTAGTGTTTATGTTCTGGGTTTTCCCCGCCGCGACGTCGCCCGAAAAAAAAAAGATGTTATTTTTAAAACCGTATAACCCCCGCAGATACAAACATAAAAAAAAACCCCCCCTTTTTAAACAGGGGAGATTAACAGCATGATAAACTTGTTATATCTTTTATGGCACAGACACAGCAGTGTGAGCTATAATTCTAATATTTTGGCGGGTAGCGACATTATTGCAGCTGGCGATAAAGGGGTTTCTACGGGAATTAGGTAAAAAAAAAATTTTTAAAACCCAAAAAAACAAAAAAAAAAAAAAAAAAATTTTAAATTTAAAACCTAAAAAACAAAATATAAAAAAAATTTATTTAAAAATTAAATTTTTTTTTTTTTTTTTCCTAGGGGGGTTTTTTTTTTTGTCCTGGGGGGGTTTTTGTCCTATGGGGGTTTGTCCTACACCGGGTGGCTTCGGCCAACACTAAGCACTAAGGATGAATTATGAAAAATGAGGATCTATCAATGGGGTCCAGACAAAAACCCCCTAGGACAAAACCCCCCTTGGACAAAAAAACCCCCCTCGACAAAACCCCCTAGGAACAAAACCCCCCCCCGGACAAAACCCCCTGGGAACAAACCCCCCTCGGACCAAACCCCCCTAGGAAAAAAAAAAACTAGGAAAAAACCCCAAGGTAAGTGCGAAAAAAGGACAAAACCCCCTCAGTTTAATACCTTAAAATTAGAAGAAAAATATAAAAATAAGAAATTTATTTCTGAAGTAATAAATGAAAAATATTATAACTTTTTCTTGTTTTTGGTTCACTCCACTGATCATTGGGTTTTTTGTCTACCTGAGTACCGTAAATCCCCCATGTACCGTAGATAACACTAAATCGCCAGGACAACGTTTTTTTTTTATTTACAGACTGTGGGGGCGTTAATTTACTTACATTTCTACATCCATGATTTAAGGGAAAATCAGAAGGGGCTTTCTGGAGAGCTGTGTCATCTGTGTCATATTATGGCTATAAATGAACAAATTACAAAAAATATCAACTGAGCGGCGACGTTTGATATGGGCTACCACTAAGGTCGCCATCTAGTGTTTTCGTTTCAGAGTGTCCTCCCGCCGTCGTCGTCGCCCGAAAAAAAACCGAGTAGAGAAATTTGAAATCGGGAATACTTGCAGATACAAAGCAAAAAACAACCCTGAAACAGGGTAGATTATTTCAACCATGATAGAAACTACTGTGTATCATCTTCAGTGGCACAGACACAGCAGTAGTGATGCTATAATTCGTAAAATATGGCGCTTGGGCGACATTATTGCAAGCTGGCGACTAAATTAAGGGTTATATACGGTAGCTATAGTTAAAACCTATCAAACCTATCAACAACCTATCTATCAAAACCTATATATTATATAATGAATGTAATTTTACATCTCAGAGAAAATGTTCATAAACTACAAATAATGAATAAAAATGTTATTATAAAATTTATTGTTCGTCCGGGGGTTTTGTCCTAGGCTTTTTTCCTAGGGGTTTGTCCTGGGGGTTTTTCCTAGGGGGTTTTTTCCTAGGGGGTTTTTGTCTACCTCATCTATCAATCTATCAAATACTCTATCAATCTTGGCAAAATGTAGATATGGTGATGGGGCCATACGAGTGTTTGCTCAGGCCCTGTAAAATACAACTACGTAGAGTCGTAGATGAAACAAACACAACCCACCACCCCACGCAAAGCACGCAAAGCACGCCCCGCACGCACGCACGCCGCACGCACGCCACGCACGCACGCACGCACGCACGCACGCACGCACGACGCACGCAACGCACGCACGCACGCACGCACGCACGCACGCACGCACGCACGCACGCACGCACACTAATACTTATCATAATATAAGTTATTCAATTAATGTTACACATTTTCTATAATTTTAGTACCTTTTTATTATTTTTTTATTATTATAGTTCTTATATCATCGTCATAATACATATTCAAATGACTCATCTATCATAAATTAACTATTGTATCGTGCGTGTGTTTTTGCGTATGTGTAAGTGTGTGTGTATGTGTAAGTGTGTGTGTGTGTGTGTGTGTGTGTGTGTGTGTGTGTGTGTGTGTGTGTGTGTGTGTGTGTGTGTGTGTGAGCGTGCGTGTGTGTGCGCGTGTGTGTGTGTATGTGTGTGCGTGTAAATGTGTGTGTGTGTGTATATGTGTGTGTGTGTGTGTGTCTGGCAGTCTGGCCACCAGTCTGCTTCTAATCTCATCAGGTGGATGATGGAAGACTTTGAGTCCAGGTGTGAAAAGGGAGTTTTTCTCATGGTATTTCAAAAGCTTTCTGTCTAGCGGACGATAAAGGCGAATTTAGTTTGGCTATCAGTGTTTTGTACGTCCTTTTGGCGAATTTTGTCAGCCAATTAGCATTAAGGAGAGCTGTGGGCTCCACCGTGTACTGGTTGTGGGAGGAGCATATATTTGTTTTGGTATGACAGAGATTATACTATTATAGGTGTCTTGCACGTGACGTCACAGCCCTTGTTGTGGCTGCGACAGGCGCGGGAAATGCGAGCTGGAGGACCAACAAACTCCACTTGCCGCCCGTGTTTGCCAGCTTATGGTACTTTTCCCCTACCAAATATATGTTTATCAGTATAAAAGATATACTGTTATCTTCGGAAATGTTTGTTCAAAAATATTATCAAATAAAAAACCGTAAAACACACTAAAGAATGGATGAGACCCGCAAGAAATATGCATGACCTTAATATTCACCAACTCCAGCTCCATTTAATATTTCGTACGAAAACATTTTACATGGACAATATCAATAGAGGCGGAATTTCATTATCTTTCCATTGATATAGTTCGTTATCTGATAAATGAATAATAAGCATGCATAAATTAGCGTTAACTAAATAAATAACATGATATCGGGTAATTTTTCCCGATTGATGGTGTTATTTATTTAGTTAACGCTAATTTATGCATGATTCTAATTCATTTATCAGATAACGAACTATATCAATGGAAAGCTAATGAAATTCCGCTTCTATTGATTTTCTCCATGTAAAATGTTTTCGAGCAAAATATTAAATGGGAGCTGGCGCTGGTGAATATTAAGGTCATGCATATTTCTTGCGAGCCTCATAATGGCCTTTCTTTAGTGTGTTTTACGGTTCTTTATCTGATAATATTATAGAACAAACATTTCCGAAGACAACAGTATATCTTTTATACTGATAAACATATATTTGGTAGGGGAAAATTACCATAAGCTGGCAAACACGGGCGGCAAGTGGAGTTTGTTGGTCCTCCAGCTCACTCCAATGGGCGGCATTTGGCTTGAAGACGGCGGCATTTGGCTTGAAGATGCTAGGTCGTGACGTCAGTGCAAGACACCTATATTCATTATCGTTTTCATTATTATTATTAGTATCATTAGCATTATTATTATCTTTTACGTTATTATTGTTGTTATCATTATCATCATTACTATCAGTATTACTATAGTTACCATCATTATTCTTATTATTATTGTAACTTATTATTATCATTATTACTCTCTCTCTCTCTCTCTTCTCTCCTCCCCTCTCCTCTCTCTTCTCTCTCTCTCTTCTCCCCTTCCTCCCCTCTCTCTCTCTTCTCTCTCTCTCTCTCTCTCTCTCTCTCTCTCTCTCCTCTCTCTCTCTCTCTCTCTCTCTCTCTCTCTCCCCGGTTTTGGGTTTTATCTGACTCGTGGCCATTTTGAGTTGGGTCCGAATTGACTCGTGGCCTAGATTGGTTTGTGGCCTAGACGGTTTGAGGCCGAATTAACCTGTGTCCCATATGGCGCGTGGACGAAGTGAACTGATGATCAAATGACCTCAGTACCAATCGCTTCAGTACCAAATGACCTGCACCTTTTTTTGGGGGCGTTCCTAAGGGAACGATGCGAGCCTATACAGATTTTTTTTTTTTAATATCAAGCATTTTTAGGAGTATTTTGAGGCCTTAGAAGGTATATATTGCACTAATTTGATATTCAGTTTCAAAGCCATTTTGATTCCTTCGGGACAAAAGGAGGGCCATGACTGAGTGACCCCCCCCCCCCTATATACGTCACTGTTTGGAAGGGAGAGAGGCGGGCGAACACACACACACACACACACACACACACACACACACACACACACACACACATACACACATAACTCTTCCTCCAACGCGTTGCTTAAATTTACGCTAATTTCGCTTAAAACTTATTGTGGTGAATAATCCGGCATTACAATAATATCAAAATTGCAATGTGGTTTGGAGGGCCTCCGCCGAACCCCTGAGACTGGCTGACCGAACCCCTAGGGTTCGATCGATCCCAGGTTAAGAGCCACTGAACTAGATGAATACAACTAGATGAATACAAACGGTAAGTCCATGAGTCTATGGAATTAATGAGATGCGCAATACGTTACCGCAGAGTTTATTCTGTCATCTAATCTCTGAAAAGTGTTTTTAAGCCAAAACCCAGACACACGGCTACTCCTATAGTATATTAAATGTATGCATATAGCAAGGCTGTGTAGGTATTGTAGTGATATTTTATTCACATAGATACACAGTGGGCCCCTTGTTCACATAATATCCGTCATTCAGCTGTTTTAGCCTGCCTGCAGCTGCTGCACATTTGGCCCCATTTTACCGCCGCGCAGAATGTAAACACAGACGGGAGGGGCTTCAGGCCTGCGCTACTCCAGGTAAATTATGGTTTATTACCCACTGCCACTGTTTTCACGGGTACAAGTGCTATGCCTGTTGTCTTTATGTTATACGGAACAGTGTGAGGTGGGCGGGAGGTGGGCGTGAGGGCGGGAATGGGTGTAAATAGTGCGGCATAAAGGTGGTGGCGGAGGGGTCTGTATACAGTGACAACCCCGCGTAGCGCCGAGGTTGTAAGGAGGGTGAGGTTAGGCCGCTGTTATGCTGCTAGTGAGGTTATAGTGGTGTGTGTCGTCGTCAATCATGCTCAAAAACATCCTATTTATATGTGGAAACAGGAAATAAGAGGCTAATAGAAACTGGCGCACTTTAACCTAACGTCCGTTCCTCTCTCCTCTCTCGCCCTCTCCCCGGTAAATCTTTGGTAGTGGGCATTCACGTATTTTGAGTTCGAATCTTACTTTTCCTGCGTAGTTTTTATGTGTTTTGGATGAATCTGGCACTCGTTTTCGTCGCAAATGAATTTTTATTTACAGGTGGTCATTTAAAAAGTCGTTTAACCTAACTTAACCGTTTTTGGATGAAATAACTGTAAATTTTCAGTAGTACATGTAACGCCATTATTATTCAATTGCGCCATGGGAATTGATGTTCAAAATACTCAGAATGAAGAAATTTACACGATGATGTAGGTTAGAATCGTAGGACTTTTGAAAGCCCACTATCGAAATAATACCCCGTCTCTCTTTAGCATAGTGGCGGATGGGGCGGAGAGGCACAGTTTTTGGGTGGGGAATTATAGGATTGATTTCATTACTTTATTGCATACAGGGCTTCTATCTAGTACCAAAAACAGCTTGATATATAATAATACAATGTACAGCACACAGCATGATTCTTATAGGTAAACAGTGGATATAACAGCTAATTAGCAAGAATAAATGTCAGATAACCGAAAGAGGAGTGAAAATAGTGCAATAACTCAACAATTTATGCAACGCTGAGTTTCTGGGTGGGGTAGATAAACACGATTATTTGAAGACCTAACGGAAAAAAATATACAACCTTTTTGACCACCCCATCACACAGTAAGACCCTTCCCATTAACATTACCTGACCTAACCTAACCTAACCTAACCTAACCTAACCTAACCTAACCTAAAAACCTAACGGGAAGAATATACAAACTTTTTGACCAGCCCATCACACAGTAAGAACCTTCACATTAACCTTACCTGACTTAACCTTACCTGACCTAACCTAACCTAACCTAACCAAACCTAACCTAACCTTACCTAGCCTAACCTAACCTAACCTAAAAACCTAACGGGAAGAATATACAACCTTTTTGACCAGCCCATCACACAAACAAGACCCTACACACCTAACCTGACCTAACCTAACCTAACCTAGCCTAACCTAATATTGCACTTGTCACAGTATTAGGTAACGTTTGCTGCCATAAATATTATCTGGTAACTAATAGGTTGAGGATGGCTTTAACCTAAATAAAATATCCCATTGGTATGTTCAAGAGGCTTTTATATCTTTTATATTTTTAATTATATATTTGACTAATATTTAGAAGATGACAGTGTCTGGATTCAAATATTTTTTACCTTTCTACTGTTTCTATAGGTCAGAACGAGTGTGAAAGTAACAATGAAATGTTGTTCAAACAAACATAAATTCATAGGATAAGGTAGTTTGAGGGTTAGGTTAGGTTAGTTTGAGGGTTACGTTAGGTTAGGTTAGTTTAATAGGTTTAATGGTTTGATTAAGTTATTATTTGATGCTTTTACAAATGGACAGAGGTGGGCATCGCAATTTGTTTTCCCATTCCGCAATCGCAATTCCGCAATTCCGAACTGCACCAGTCCGCAATCGCAATTCCGCAATTTTTTTCAGATAGGCCTTTTCGCAATCGCAATTCCGCAATTCCGCAATTCCGCAAACTAATTTTGAACCTACAATTAAATCAAAACACCTACAATTAAAACAAAAAATGTCTCTAGACTCTTAAACATCTTTAGACTCTTAAACACCTACAATTAAAACAAAAAATGTCTCTAGACTCTTAAACATCTTTAGACTCTTAAACACCTACAATTAAAACAAGAAATGTCTCTAGACTCTTAAACATCTTTAGACTCTTAAACACCTACAATTAAAACAAAAAATGTCTTTAGACTCTTTATTAGTGTTTAATACTTCTGTATTCCTATTCTGTTTCTGTCTATATTTGTTACTTGTCCTTCACAATTAAATCTTTGTCTCTTTTAGTGTTTTTCTTTACTTTTACACTTCACAGTCTACTGGCTAGTAATCACTAATCTAAGTAATCTACTAATCTTCCTCTTCCTCCTCCTCCTCCTCCTCCTCCCACTTCTTCTGATGCAGCATGTGAAGGTTGGCAACTAATCACACACACAGCCAGCGTACACGCTCTCAATCCCAAGTTCCAGCACGCACTGACTGAGTGACTGCTACACTTGGCAAGTTGGCAGTTGGTAGTGTCGTCTCCACAGTATTTGGTGGGAACTTATGTTCACGCGGGCACTTGCCACTTTGAAGGTGGTGACCGTCACAATTATTGCGATGCGTTTCAAAATTTTGGCGGTCCGCAACCCGCAATTCTGCATTTTTTTCAGGCATCTGTAATTGCGCAATTCCGCAACCGAATTTCCCATTCCGCAAGTTATTGCGATTGCGTTTCAAAATTTTGGCGGTCCGCAATTCGCATTTCCGCAATTTTTTAAGGCATCCGTAATTGCGCAATTCCGCAACCGAATTACCATTCCGCAAGTTGCGGAATTGCGGAATTGCGGACTAAAATTGCGGAATGCCCACCTTTGCAAATGGAGAGTGGTTTTTTTCCGTCAAAACGTCAAAAAAGTGCATTATGAAAAAAATTTCATCACTTCTTCGAATTGCAAAATAACACTATTATAAGGTTTGCACAGAAAAAAAATTATCTCCATTAGGAAAAGCATCACATTAAGCGGGAAAAAATCAAACTTGTCTGAAAATCTTGCAAGTCATAAACTAAACTTTTTCCATTTATTTATTTATTTAACCGGTATTTTTTTGTTTTGAGAGAGAGATCACTATAAAGAGATGTTCTATTAATGTTAATGACTTAAATCTTGTCATGTCTTTATGTAAGTTAATGTTTGATTCATTGTTACATCATTATCTCTCTTGTATATCTTTATGTTAACTAGATTTATTGCCTCATTTCTTACTGACTGCTTGGCTAATAGTTGCTTCTTCTCTTTTATCCAACAGGTACACACACACACACACACACACACACACACACACACACACACACACACACACACACACACACACACACACACACACACACACACACACACACACACACACACACACACACACACACACACACACACACACACACACACACACACACACACACACACACACACACAAATATATATACACAGCACACACACACACACAGTCACACACACCCACACATACACACACCCACACAGTCACACACACACACACACACACACACACACACACACACACACACACACACACACACACACACACACACACACACACACACACATACACACACACAACACACACATACACACACACACACACATACACACAAACACACACAGTTACACACACCCACACATACACACACACACACACAGTCACACACACACACACACACGTGCACACACACACACACACACACATACACACACACACACACACACACACACACATACACACACACACACACACACACACACACACACACACACACACACACATACATGCAATGATCCTGTGCATGCGTTTATGCGCTGTGGCCTATCTGAACAAAGTTGTCTTTTTATGTGAAAGACGTGTTTGTGTGAGAAGAAGAATTATTGATAAAATTCAACAGTGTTTTTGCCGTGGACAGAAAAGATTAAAATGGCGGAGTGAACAAGTGGTTTTTTTTTTTATTTTGTTGCCTGTGTGTTTGTACAATATAGAAAGAAAAAACACAGGTAATATGATGAAAATTGATGAAACTAAAAGTGCAAAAAGGAAATAAAGAGACTAATGGAAATAAAAAGTGCAATGTGATGGCAAAAAGGAAAATAAAAAGAATATGATAAATCTGTAGTGCAAATACTAATATCTGGTGATGAAAATTTGTGAACCTAAAAGTGTAAAAATGCAATACAAAATATAATACAAAAAATACAAATGGTAATTGAAAATGAGATGGAAAAAAGAAAGAAAATGTAAATATAAATCTAGTGCAAATATGTGGAAACTTTTAAAGATATATTAAAATATGTTAGGACAATTATTGTGTGTCAGTGTCAGCCAATCAAAGTGGAAGATAAGTAGAAAGTTGAGGAAATAAAGGGAAAGAAATTGAAATGCAAGTATAAGAAAAGGAAAAGTTAGATAAATATATGAAAAAAAGTGTTCTTATGATGCTAGAAATTGTGATAAAAGTTTGTAAAAAGTGTATTGATGGAAAATGTATTGATAATAATGTTGATAATATAATGATGATAAAATTAAAACTTAATAATAAGGTAAATGCGCCAAAAAAGTTATAATAAATGGAAAAATTGTGAATACTGAAGGAAAATGTGAGAAAAAAAGAATGAATGATATGAAAAATGAAATTGAATTTTTTTCTTTATCGAAAGATATTGAAAAGAAAGTGTTAATATGCTAGGAAATAAAGAAGGAAAATGAGTGAAGAGAGAGAAGGTAAAAAACTATAGAAAAAGTTGAATATATAGTTAATTAAGTGAGAAAGTAAGAACAAGTTAAATAAAAAAGTGAGAAAGTAGAAGAAGTAAGATAGAAAATGAGTGAAAATAGTGAAAAAAGTAGGAAAACCATTGTGGATGAAAATAAAATCTGCCACCACGCCCACCACCCACCCACCATCCACCCACCACGCCCACACCACCTCCACAGCATATCGTCCTCAGACCTAACTGTACGCACGCTCACACGCACACACACAGCTACCAACATGAGAGGGGGAGCTTGAAATAGAGATTAATGCAAACTGTTCTCCTCCTCTTGTGTGCATAGGTAGAGTGTGTGTGTGCGTGTGTGTGTACGTAGCGTTGGGTCGAGCAGGGATCTCTTTATGGGGTGGAGTGTGAGTGTGTGCGCGTGTGTGTTTGTTTGTTTGTTACGAGCGAGCGCGAAGCGCTCGTGAGTCTTCGGTGGATACGGGATTTTTCTCACTTAAGCGGCCGACTCGGCCCGGCCCGACCGTCACGCTTTTCAGGAGCTTATTTATATCTTTGGAATCCCGCTTTCGATTGACAAGCGGTCTTCGCCATCTGATAGCCCCATTCAATACCTATTTGTGTTGACATGTTTTGTCTCACGTGAGGGGTCAGCATGGCGCGTGGCGCGTGTCGCGTGAGGGGTGTCAAACAGCGTTATCTTGCTATAGCTGAGAAACGGCTGTACCGACTAAGTTGAAAGTTGGGGTATGGTTTGAGACTACACACCTAGCAATGTAACACAGGTCAAACTCCGGGTGACGCCGCACGTGCGCACGTGCGGCGGGTTTCTACGGGCTCGCTCGTCCCTCGCCGATTAAGGCGTCTTACTGGTTTGTACATCACCACCACCACCAAGTTCGCCGTAAGGTAAATGCGTGTTTAAAATGCTGTTTATGTGGGTAATCATTCCTTTCCTTACACACACACACACACACACACACACACACACACACACACACACACACACACACACACACACACACACACACACACACACACACACACACACACACACACGCACACACACACACACACACACACACACACACACACACACACACACACACACACACACACACACACACACACACACACACACACACACACACACACACACACACACACACACACACACACACACACACACACACACACACTCATGTACAGTATTCATTCAAAGCAAGATATGCACTACTCTTCTTTTTCATTTAGATCAGTGTTTCTTAACCTTTTCACCACCACGCCCCCTTCAGTACTGGGTCCTTGCCTCCATGCCCCCCTTTCACTTCTTCAACCAAGATATTTCATAATAATCCAGAATCAGAAAGAAAAGCAGAAAAATTCGTGTTTTTAGTACTTTCATTGTGCACAAAAATTATACCGAAACACTTTGCATATAAATACTTGACAGTGCTTCAATTTTCTCTCTTGGTTCACGCCCTCCATGGTAATTACCCCCCCCCCCCCGGTTAAGATGCGCTGATTTAGATCCTTCTATTATTGTTACCCACTATTATTACCCATGATTATTATTATTATTATTATTATTATAGATATTATGTGTTGTAGTTGTTGTTGTTATTATTGATCCACCTGATATTGGTGGTGCCAAGTTTCCACAAAGGTGAGGTTCATGCACTGACCGACGTGATTTTATAGTAACATGTTTTTGCCTGTCTGCGTCACTCTCTGGGATCTCAATGCTGCCACAGTGACAAAATCTTACTTTTTTCTTTTTTCTTCCTATTTTTGACCATTGTTATTTTTTTTATTGTTATTGTTTACTCATAGACCACTGTATACCTGGACTGCGCACGGAATATCGGCCTGTCGCGCAGGGACCCGAAGTCGGAGGGCCGCTCGGATTCATATATATATATATACGGATCATATAGACTGGTTTATCAGTATATATGATATACTGTAATCTTCGTAAATGTTTGTTTTATAATATTATCAAATAAAAAACAGTAAAACACGCTAAAGAAATGCCATTACGCGACTATGAAGAAATATGCAGAAACTTAATATTCACTTCAACTCTTCGCCATTAAAACTTTGCGAGTCAACTTTTACATGAAGGGTATCAATAGAAGCGCAATTTTTAGCTTTCCATTGCTATATTTCGTTATCTGATAAATGAATTAAAACCCATGCATAAAATTAGCGTTAACTAAATAAATAAAAGCATCAATCTTGTAATTTTCCCGATTGATGAGGTTATTTATTTAGGTAACGCTAATTTATACATGGTACTAATTCATTTATCAGAAAACGAAATATATAAGTAGATAAATAACATCATCAATCGGGAAAAATTTAAACCGATTGATGATTTTATTTTTTTATTAACGCTAATTTATGCATGGGGTTTAATTAATTTATCAGAAAAACGAAATACATCAATGGAAAGCTAAATAAAATTGCGCTTCTATTGATACCCTTATATAAAAGTTGACTCGCAAAGTTTTAAATGGCGAAGAGTTAAGTGAATTTTAAGTTCATGCATATTTTCATAGTCTCGTAATGGCATTCTTTAGCGTGTTTTACTGTTTTTTATTTAATAATATTATAGAACAAACATTTACGAAGATTACAGTATACCATATATACTGATAAACCAGTCTATATGATAGTCCATAGACCACTATATCTCTTTGTCGGGCGCCCCGCGGGCCCCTATGCAGCCCCGCAATTCAAAACATTGTCGCGTGAACAGTCCAGGTATACAGTGGTCTATGGTATACTTTATTTCTGTGATTATTTATAATCCTAATTTTTATTTCCCTATGTACTGTACTGTGTGATAATATTTTCCAAAAAGATTTCAGATGTACATCTATTAAATTGGTGTGTTCCATTTATGTTGCTTTTTAAAAGTTTGTATTAGTATTGATTATTCTATATTGCAAGAGGCTATGAAAAATCTGTTTAGGTTATGTGGTGGTGTATGAATAACTTTATTTATTCATATTTTAATTTATGAATTAATTCAGCTATCGATCCATCTATCAATCGAGTTGGAATATAGATAAACTTACACATATTTGTCCATTCTTATACAGTAAACCCTCTCTAAATCGAACCCGTATAAATAAAACTTCCGATAATTCGACCTGTTTCAGGCCAATTCAAATTTTTCAATAACTTTCCATAATTCGAGCAAGTTTGAATTATCCTTAGCCTTACTAGTGGGAGCTCTCTCATGCGGTGCGTGCCGCGGCTGCCAAGCGTGATCTGATATATGATAATTATCGTATAAATACGATAGGCGGAAGAAGAAGGCGGGAGGGGGAGGAGGAAGAAGGGGAGAGGAGGAGGAAGGGGGGGAGAAGGGAAGGAGGGACGAAGAGGAGGAAGGAGGGGAGAGGAGGAGGAGAAGGATGGAAGTGGGACAAGAGAATGGAAAAGGAAGAACTATTTTTTTAAAAGTATCCTTCGCTCTGTGTACAATCGTTCAGAGTCCTTCACGGGCATCTTCGCTCATTCACGCATCCTACAGGAGTCATGGGAGGGCATTAGAAGTTCCACAGGATTGCTATAGTATTCCTAGGCTTTTTAAGTACTTTTACAATCACATGGGTTGCTCAAATAGGGATTAATAATAATAATGCTAATACTGAAAATACTAATACTGATCGTTGTATTGAAGTAATGATTACTCTAGGAATGCCTATCATATTTTTATATCTTGTAGTAAGTTTTGTCCTATATGTGTTTTTTAAGGAATATCTGGAAGTATCATGTCATTGTGAATTGGCTGAAATAGGGATTTCTAATCATTGTAACTGAAAACCGACTCAAGATTCGTTTTCAGCATACCCGAAAACTGCAAGGAACTAGTTTTCAAGCAAATCTATTTTTTTTAAAATATTGCAAATTTGCCTTGATTTTTTTAAAATCCTGTTTTTTTCAATAACTAAAAAACTATGGCAGATAAGTGCAACATGTATAGAAAAGTAAATATGAAGTAGATCAAGGCTATCCTTTGGCGGTAAGCAAAAAAATATTGATTGATTGGTAAATAACCGAGAAAATAGCATATTCGTACATTTATACAAAATATCAATTTTCTCGACAACCATGAGGTTTTTGACAAACCTGTTAGTGCTTCATGTAGAAAACCTCAAGATGAACCTTTGTTAATTCGATAAGTTTTCATCTACAACTCATAGTTTTGCGGCAAAATAACAATAACCTGATCGTCGTCAATTTTAGATTATTTATGAGCAGCCAGAAATCCGAAAGTTTTTTTTCTCGCTAGATAATTGAAAATGCTGGGGATACAATTGTAGATCAATCCATTTATAATAACTTTTGATGGGTAAGTGTTGCTGTGTGAGAAACAAGTTGGGAGCTGAACGGGAAAAAGTAACTATAGAGGTGTATAATTAAAAAACGGTTCATGATAGCTCAGTGTAGACACAGAGACCAGTGCTGCCACCTCAGTGTAGGGGAAGGGATTTACTTTATATGATTTTCATACATAGTAATATATCATACTTCTAGTTTAAATCAGTTTTACTTTGAAAATCACAAGTAGACTGAACCTAAGAACAAAAAATAGAAATTGCAACCCAGCATATTTTCTTAACATCTACATGCATACATACGTACCTACATCTATTTCACTAAGATTTATGAATTATGGGGTAAATACCATCAAAGCTTTTCATTCATCTCTTCTATTTCATTCTTATTTTGTGTATGTCATTTCTTCACAATAACTTTTCATTTCCATCTCCATTCACCATACAAAATATTGCGGTGATGAATACGGGGCAAGTAGTAGTAGTAGTAGTAGTAGTCGTAATAGTAGTAGTAGAAGTAGTAGTAGTAGCAGTAGTAGTAGTAGTAGTAGTAGTAGTAGTAGTAGTAGTAGTAGTAGTAGTAGTAGTAGCATTAGCGGTGGTAGCAGTAGTAGTAGTAGTAGAGGGAGGGAGGGTGGGAGTGCTCTTCAAATAAATCCTATTCTGCTGTGTTGTGCTATTCTGTGCTGTGCTGGAGAGGCTCTGTTGTGGTGCTGTTACTGCTGTGTGGTGTGTTAAGGCTATTGCTGTTTTGCTGTAAACTCCTTCACGCCCAGATCTTTCCTTTGCTACATAAAATCGTCTGTTGTTAGCCATAAAATAACATAAAGTAACTAAATATACCAAATTAATTAGTGGACAAGATTACTAAACAGGTCCTAGCAATGAAATATTGCTTATATTCATTGAAATCGTTTAATGCTACCCAAATTACAATGGAAATTACGTTCGTGGCCTCAAAGGGTTAACGTAATCGTCCAGACCCATTTTTTTTACCTAATTATGTTGAATGTACATTAGGGTGTCCCAAGATCATAGAGGGAAAAAATGAGATTTTTTTTTTTCATTTGCTCGTATTTTACTTTTGTTTACACATGAATAAAAAGAGTTTCTGTGAAATTAGATGTAATTCGGAGAATATTTAGGGGTCGCGACAAACTGAACAATTTTCTAATAACCTACAAAAACAAAGAAAAAACTCAAAACATCCCACATTTTTAGAAAGAAATTATAAGGAAACCAAAACAGACATTTTTCATTTTTTCCCATTCAAAAAGCCTTCTTTTAAAGGGTTTTCCTCCTTTTTTTCCCCGCCCCACCATTTTTCCGATGGGGGTTTGGACTAACGGGAGGGTTTACTTTCCTGTGGGGGCCCCCAAATTCGGGGCCCCCCAGGTGGGCGCTGGACTAGGGCAGGGCCCCGCTCCGGGGCCCATCTTTGGGACCCCCCGGGGGCCAAGTGCCCGTTTCCGAGCTTTTCTTGAATCGGTCGCCCCCCTTTTTTTCCCCACAATGCCGTGCCCTTTTGCCAGGAAAGCCCCCCGGCCCCCGGGGTTTCTGAAAAAAAGGACCGTGTCTTCAAATTTACAAAAGGACGAGAGGGGGGAAAGACTTTCGTCATTTTTTTTTCCCTCCAATCGTTTGATTTCCCCCCTTTTTCCTTTCGAGGGGGGTTTTTTCCCCCCAAATCCTTGACAAAAGGGCCCCCCTTTCCTCCGAAAAAAATCCCCTTGGTCCTTGGAAGGGGCCGGGTAAGCTTAACCCTCGGGAAAAACGTACCACAGGGGGGTGGCCACCCTTTGTTTGCTGGCCGGGGCCAACCCCCCCGGTTTTTGGTCAGGAAGGGGGTTTGGGGATCTAAAGGAAAGGCATTTTGGTTCCAAACCCCCGGATTTTAAGAGACCCCGGGCCCCCAAGGGTTTGTTTGACCCACCAGGGGAACGGAAGAGACAAATTTTCTTCCCCCGGGGTTTCTTTCGAACGGGACCCCACAGTGGGAATTCCCCCAAGCTCTGAAGGGTTTTTTGGGGGGGGGTTTTTTTTGGGGGGGGTTGGGAGGGAGGGGGGGGGGGGGGGGGTGGTTTGGGGGGGGGGTTTGGGGGGGGGGGTTTGGGGTTGGGGGGTGGTTTTGGTCGGGGGGTGGGGGTTTTGGTTTTTTTTGGGGGGGGGTTGTGGGGTCATTGGTGGGGGGAAGAACTCTACGGGGTCCTCCGATGTTTGAAACCGCCCTCTCTCTGCGGGGAAACCAGGGAAGGACCATCGATCACGGAGTCTTTTGGGAAGTTTTCTAATGTAAGGCCAGGGGAAACCGAGGCTGGTTTCGAAGACATCCTTGGGGATCACCTCGTGGACATGATGGCGGCGGGGAAACCCAAAAGGGCAAGCTTCGCCCGGGTTTTCTTCCTCAATCCGAAGCAAGCACCTTGCACCTTTCTAGTTTTTCAAAGGGCCGTGGTGTCGAAAAAAGAAGGCGATGATCTTGTCCCTGACGCCCGCCCTTTGTCCCCTCCTTCAAAACCCCCTGGGAGCCACGTTTCTTCCCCGTCCCCAATGAGCTTGCCGGGGCCCCCAAAAAGGAAAATCGGCGTCATCTTTCCCCCTTTAGGAGGACGGCGATGCGATTTCCCCCGTATCGCCCGAGGGGGGGGGGAGGAGTTTTCCCTCCAATGCAGGGGCCAAACCCCTCAGGTTCTCCCCGGTTCCGCAGTTTTCCCCGATCTTTCGGCGGCTTGGGTCTCTCCCGCCATTCGTTTTTCCCATGGAAACCCTGCTCTTCGAGACCGCCCTACTCCCCAAGGGCCATTCCAAGAACTTGAGCGGGAGCTGCGAACTTTTACGTTGCTTGCTGCACCGGGGCAACTTCTCTCGATTTTCCCCAAATTTAAATGAGGTTAAGATCCCTTTACGGAGATGAGGGCGACTGTTTTAGTTTTTTCCTCTGGCTTCCCGGGGTCCACGAGCCGGTGAAGGGCGTCGTCGACACAGGACGGGTTTCTGAGCTACTGCTTTTGGGTTTGGGGTTTCCCCCCCTTTTTAGTCAAGCCCGGCAATGTCGGGTGTTTCACGTTTTCCCGGGGCCCCTTGATCGATTTTCCCCGGGTCGACCTTTCTTCTCCCCCCTTTTCGCGTCCCCGAGGCCCCAAATTCCCCGCCATGGATGATTCCCCCTGTCTTCTCTCTGACCCGTAGGAACTCCTTGTCCTCGGGGCCCCCCCCCCCCCTTTACGTCTTCCCCTTGGAGAGAGGGGGGAGTGGCGAGGTCGAAAATTTTTTGGAGATCTCCCCTTTTAAAAAACTCCTCATCCCATACGTGTTTCGGCCTGGCTTTGTTCTTTTTTCTTTTGAGGGCAGGGGACGCCTTTACCAGGGTTTTTACAGCTTCGCGCCGGGGTGTATTACTGTAGTTGTCGGAAACCCGGGGCGGGCAAAAACCCGAAAAGGGGGGAACCTCCCCACCACCCCCTTCCTGCTCCCCCCGCCGTCCTTTTTCCCCTCCCCGTGGGCTGGGGTAGCGGAGAAGGACCTGCTCCCTTTGATGGACCGGGGTCCGGTGATTTCCGATTGGAGCCTTTTCGATCAGCCAAAGATTACTTTGGGCTTTTTGTTGCCTTTTTGATAACCCCCAGGGAGAAAAAAAGTGGAAATTTAGGAAAAAACCTGAAATTCGAGTCACGTACCTAAATGTTTACTTTGTCGGGACCCTTTAAATTTTTACTCAATTTTTCCCCAAAAATTTTAACGCAATACTGGTTTTTCTATGAGAAAAAATTTGGGAATAACACACGACGTGCAACTTTCAAAACTTTTGCATTTGGGACCCCAATATTATATATTTATATAATATATATTATAATATTATATATATATACAAAATTTATATATATATAATATTTATATTAATATATATATATATATATATAATATTTTATATATATAATATATATAAAAATTATATATATATATATATATTTTAATATATATATATAATATATAAATTTATTATATCTATCTTATATATTTTAATATATATAAAATATATATATATATATATATATTATATATATATCATCTATTAATATATATATAAAATTAATATTATAATAATAATTATATATATAATATATTTATATACATTTTAAAATATATATATTTTTTAATATAATTTTAAAATTATAATATATATATATATATATATATATATAAAAATAATATATATATATATCTTTCCTACTCCCCCTACGGGGTACAAACAAAACCTCTCCCATCCAAGGGGGGGGGGGGGCCAAACCACCACTCCCCCAAATTTGAGGGGGCGGTCGGGGGATAATTCCACGACTGGGGTCCGTCAAAACTAAAGCCCCCCTTTCAAGTGACTGATCCAGTCCACGTAGCCCCGGAAACTTTTGAATAGGGGTTTTGGGCACTCAGTCTTTGGCTACTAAAAATAATACCCCGGGTAGAAGTAATGTGAATATGCAACTATATTTTTTTTTGGGAAGGGGATTTATCTTTAAATTATTATGCCCCCAGTATTATCTCACGGGGACCTTAAAAAAACTTTCTATACCGGAATTTTCAGGGGGACCTAGATAGGCGACTAGTCTACCTTCTATCTTTTAATTAAATACACTTTTGAGGTAATTTGACTCCCTGTCTACCATGTTTATCCAAAATTACTCCGAATCGGCTAATGTGGCAGCCACTCCTTGTAACAAACGAGCTCCTATGAGATTCCCCCCGGCAAACGGCGTCTGACGGACACCCCCCTTACTCCGGGGTCCCCCGTGCGGACATGTTTTCGCAAATGCGGAGGGGACGGATGGACGTATTTACTCCGCTTGTCCATATTCGCCCGTAATGTCCGTCGCGACCGGGTCCGCCCAGCGCCCTTCTAGTCCACTCCCGTTACTATTACGTCCGCATTGTCCATCTCTCGTCCGAAATATAAACCCGTGGCCCGGGGCCATTCAGCGTCCGCCTAGTCCATTCACCGTTACTATTACTCCGCATTGTCCTCTTCGCCCGTATTATCCACATGGACCGGGGCCGTTCGGGTTTTGCTAGTCCTTTCCCATTACTATTCCTCAGCATTGTCCTTCTCGTCCGTAATATCATACCACCTGGACCGGGTCTGCCCAGCGTCCCCCTAGTCCATTCCCCGTTACTATTACGTCCGCATTGTCCATCTCTCGTCCGTAATGTCCACCATGGACCGGGGCCTTTCAGGTCTCCCTAGCCACTCACCGTTACTATTTTTGTTTTTATGATTCAGTATAAGAAACCGTACACAGTTTAATGTTTTTATTAAAATGTTTTCCATATCCCCTAATCTCCACTAAAATTTTTAGGTAGGTAGTATATCACAAACGCCTCGTATGGACCCGGGTCTGCTGCTTTTTGTTTTTTCCCTTTGTGTTCAGTGTGTATTTAAGAGAGTTTTGAATGTGAGAATTTTGACCCTAACACTTGCAGAAAAAAAAAAATTAATGCTGCAAGATTTGCAAATATTTTTTTTTTTTTTTGCAGGTGTTAGCGTCAATATTACTCCCCCTTTTCAAAAATCGTTAAAGTACACAAATGAACACAAAAAAGAAAAAAACAGCAGCAGACCCCGCTGGGCCGCCATACGAGGGTGTTTGTGATATACTCACTACTAAATTTTTACATTCATACATTATTATTTGAAAGAAATATTTGTGTTTGGGCCTAGAACGCCAGTAAAAATTTTTTTTTGGGGGGAATAAGTAAATTTATGATATTCATATGGGGAAAAAATTATTTAAAACAAAGCCACAGACAACAACAAAATATCAGAGTTGGATGTTTTATTGTTTTCAGTGGCGCCACCCACTGGAGAAAAAATTTATTCCAAGGCTTGGGGGGAGTGAAATAATCATATCTGGGGTGGGGCCCCGTAGTAGTGGGTGTGCTTTGTCCTCCAGGAGGGAGAGTTTATCAAAACCAATACTCATGCCCCCCTTTTGGAAAAACCCAATGAATTTTATGAAAAAAATATTCACCGATATCAAAGATGAAAGTGAAATTTAAAGGGGTTTGTGAAAAAAAAATCATTTGGGTTTCCCAAAAAGGAGACATGAATCACTTGTCTGGGCGTTTTGTCGAGCTCGCATGAGCAGATGTAGTCTTCCAGAAAATTTTAAGTATTGGGTTTTGTGCCCTTTTTATGGAGATGAAAACCCCGCCTGTCTGAATGTCTGGACTCCACTGAAGCCGCCCCCATAACCCCGCCCCCCGTCGTGCCCCCCGTTTGGGGTACAGGGCAGCTAGCCCCCGCGTGGGTGGGGGGGCACTGAGGCGCTGCCTCACCAGCCAGCAGGCGACCCACACACGGGGGAAGGGGGGGGGGGGGTGTTTCCCCGGGAGCAGGGCAGGACACGGTGCCGGGGGGGTCATTAGAATTGATGACAGGGGCCGGGAGCGGCAGCCTCGCGCTTTAGTCTATTTCCCCGGGGGGATTCCCGGGTTGGGAGCTGCTCGTGCCTACCCCATTTTTAAGGACGTTCGGGATTTGGTATAACTGGTTTGGGGGGTGGTGGTGGTGGTACCCGCCTCGCCCCTACCAATCCCTTGCGTTGCCTCAGAAAAATATTATATTTTTTTGCTTCTCACCCTCAAAGATAGGCCTTTTTTTTTTGCATAGTGAATAGCAGTGATTTGGGCAACAATAGCACGCTATTCTAACTCAAAAGGGGGAAAAAATAAAAATCATGACTGATATACAGGGGTAGGCGGATTTTCAGGTTTAAGTGGGATGAAATGTTGTATTCCCACCGATATTACCAAGCTACCAGATGATTTTAGGTTAAACTTGGAAAGCCCTTTANGGCCCAGGGGTCTGCTGCTGTTTGTTTTTCCCTTTGTGTTATGTGTGTACTTAAGAGAGTTTTGCAACTTGGAAATATTGCCCCAACACTTGCAAAAAAAAAATTTATGCTGCAATGTATATTGCAACATATTTTTTTTTTCTGAAGGGTTAGCGTCAATTTTACTCCACCCAAATACTTGAAAAAGAAAAAAAACCAGAAGAAAAACGAAACCTCCCGTCCATACGAGGTTTTGTGATATTACACATCTAATTATTAATTCTCATTATTATATTGGAAGAAAATTTTTGTGTTTGGGGCCCCTAGAACCCAGTATAATTTTTTTTTTTGGGGGGGGAATAAGTAATTAGTATTTTTAGGGAAAAAAAAATTTTAAGAAAAAAGCCACAGACAACTACAAATATATCAGATTTGGAGTTTTATTTTTTTCCCCAGGTGGCGCCACCCACGGGAGAAAACATTTTTTTCCCCCCAAGGCTTGGGGGAGTAAAAAAAATCGTATCTGCGTGCCCGTGAGTAGTGGGTGTGCTTTGTCTCCACAAAAAGGGGCGCATTTTCTAAAAACCCAAGTACGTAGCCCCCTTTTGGGGAAACCCAATTTGAATTTTGATGAAAAATTTTCCCCCGATATACAAAGAGAAAAGTATTCAAAGATTTGATAAAAAAAAAACTTTGGGTTCCAAAAGGGGGAAAACATGACTAAATTGTTGGGTCGTCTGTCGAGCTGCATGAGCATGATGTATTTCCCAGAATTTGAAGTATTGGGTTAGGCCCTTTTAGGAGATGGCCCTGCCGTTAAATGTCTGTCACCCCTAAACCCGCCCCCAAAATTTCCCGCCCCTGTCGTCCCCCCACCTTTCGGGTGTAGCAGGGCCAGCTAGCCACGCGTCGGGTGGGCGGGGCCGAGCGCTCCCTCACCGGGCACAGCAGGGACCCACACACAGGGGAAGGGGGGCGGTTCCCGGGACGGGGAAGGCACGGGCGCGAGGGTCTTACGAATTGACTGCAGGTGACCGGAGGGGGCACCCTGCAGCCTTATCTTTCTGGGTATTCCGGGTTGGGGGCTCATGCCTACCGATTTTTGTAAGGAATTCGTGTTGGTTGATAACCGGGTTGGGGTGGGGGGGGTGGGGTCCCCGCCTCGCCGCTCCCAAAATCCCCTTTTGCGTTGCCTCAAAAAAATTTTTATATTTTTGCTTAACTCCCCCTAACAAATAGCCATTTTGTTTGCACATGAACGATGATGGTAAAAACAATGCACGCATTGTAACTCTGGGTAACAATAAAGTCGGGACTGAGTATCAAGAGTAGGGGTTTTATTTTAAGTGCATTGAAATGTTGTATTCCCCCTTTTTATTACCGCTCCAGATGTTTTGGGTTTAAAACTGGGGACTATCGTGTTCAGGTACATTGTGATTCTTAGCCTCAAAAAAATTTCGTAAGACACACAATATTAAGTTTTTGAAGGAAAAGAAAACAAAAAAACTTTTTGTATTGTTTTTTGGGCTTAAACTCGCTGAACCCCATCAGTTTGCTTCTTAAAATTTTGAATCACTGTTCAAAACCCTCACAATTTTTCCCAAATTTTAAGGTATTAGCAGTCCCAAAAGGAAAAATGATTTTGGCAAAATGTTTAATAAAGAAAACTCTGAAAATGGCCCTGACTGGTGACCTTGATAGGCTCCCCCGAACTATCTTTTGGGGCATGCCAAAAACCTGCAATGTCAATCAGGGCCCCTTTGTAGTTTTACTTTTACCATTTTCCCAAAAAACCTTATTGGTACGTGCTAATACAAAAAATCGGAAAAAATTTTGAGGATTTGAAAACAGATTTAAAATTTTTATTTAATCAATTGATGTCGCTCCTGGTGGCCCCCCAAATTGAAAACCCGCCACGCCGGTGAGTCAAATTTTCAAGGAGGGTTTATTCGTAGTTTTTTTTACGAAAAAAAAAAATCTGAGGGGGTTTGCATTTTTGATTTTTAAAATTAAAAAACTTTGCTTTAAAATATTTAATTTAATTTTTAAATTGTAATTGATTTTCAGGAGCATGGAACTTACTTGAATAAATTTTTCCGTGAACGAAATATTTTGATGTCAAAAGTTTTTGGCAAGGAAAGAGAAAATTATTCAAGCATTATTGGGGCATGCAAAACTGCCAATTTCCCTCTTATAAATTAAAAGAGTGCTTCTGGGTTTTATAGTTCAACATTAGTCCCATTAAGATATAATTTAAAAGCTTTCAAAACTGGGGGAAGGGGTGCCCCTATGTGACTCCTGAACGAAACTCTCCGACGGGGCGACATTACTTGCGCGGTCGACGTAGTATTGATTTATTTTTTATTTGATATGTAATATTGTCTTGTTCACTGGTTGATTCTTGTTTACATCTCAATCTGTTAATGAGTACTACAAAAAAGCAGAGCACCAAAAAATATTTCCCTTTTGTCTACTCTACTAATGTCCAACCTTTGGCTATCTACGAGGTCGTTTTGTGTACATACGCGACTTTGGAACGAGAAAGAAACAAAGAAAACAAGAGAAAAAAATGGAAATAAAGGAAAGAAGAAGGAGAAATTGATAAATCAGATAATCACAGAAACCCAACAGGTCCAGTTAGTTTTCTATGACTCATAAATTAATAAGACAGACAGGGGCGTATCCAGGCGTGGCGGGCCCATGGCACGTCCCCTGGGCGCCCCCTCAAGGGGGGCGCCAAATTTTCCTCGCCAAATCAAATTAATTACCAAAAAATATAGTTTCTGAATGTGGAATTTGATTACATAATTATTCATTTGTCTATTTACTCTTTTTTATCTTCTTTATTGCCTATCTACAAATTTGTGTGTGTGTGTGTGTGTGTATGTTGTTGGTGGTGTGTGTTTTGTGTGTTGTGTGTGTGTGTGTGGTGTGTGTGTTGGTGTGTGTGTGTGTGTGTGGTGTGTGTGTGTGTAACTATCAATTACACTCTTTTCGACCAACACGGGTTAGTATTGACGAACTGATAACAAGGCTTCTTGATACAAATATATAAATTAAAAAGATGATAAGAAAAGTTCCCATTACATAATTGTATCTGATCAGAACAATTTTTTAAAATTTTTTTTTGTTGGGTTTGGGGGTTTTTGGTTGGGGGGGGTTTTTAAGACGAATGAATTTAGTAATTTGACAGGCGGAGAAGGGATGGGAAGAAAAAAAGGAAAAGGAAAGGAGGAAAGGTAGGAGAAAAGAAAAGAGAAGAAAGAAAAGAGTAGAGAGGAGAGAGAGAAGAGAGGAGAGAGAGAGAGGAGAGAGAGAGAGAGAGAGAGAGGAGAGGAGAGAGAAGAGGAGAGAGAGAGAGAGATGAGAGAGATGAGAGAGAGAGATGAGAGAGAGAGAGAGAGAGAGAGAGAGAGAGAGGGAGAGAGAGAAGTAGAGAGAGAGAGAGAGAGAGAGGAAGAGAGAGAGAGAGAGATAACAAACAACTCTGAAAAAAATACACTGATACACTATTGAAATAAACAAGTCATTTGAGGAAAAACAAATATAAATGAATAACTGAATATAGAAGCGGATGCGGAAATAAGAGAGAAAATTGTATGAACACAAATAAGGAATAACTAAACAACCAACCAAACCATAATTAAAAATTTTGTGAACCGAACATCTCATAAATGGGATCTTCACCTGAGACCACAGGTGTCACTATAAAAAATCCAGCATGCGCCACCAACGGGCGAGATCGACCAACATCAAGACTCTCCATATGCTTACAGGCGCTATAGGCTACAGCGTAAAAAAAAAGAAAAAAAAAAGGCGCCACTTTTAAATCTTTCTTCTTTACTAATTTGATGAAGTAATCAAAACATATTGATATGATAATCTAGTTTATACTTTTTTCGAATTAACCCCTTCGCTGCTGATATCAAATTCATAGGCCTACCCCCTGTGCGGCAGGTTTAATTAAAATATAAAATAATTACTGATCACATTTTAAAGTGCCTAAATGAATTGGATGCTCATTCCATACCAGAAAATCTATGTTTCGTCTTGGTGGAGGCTACCAGCTAAGTGAGGACTTGCGTCAGAGTGCAACAACAGGGACGTGACCGTGCTGCCAGACGCACAATGAAACCACTTACTACTCAACATAATACAGCATATTTTGGTACATAAATGCTTCATTCATTCATGCAATCATTCATTCATGCTTCTGTTTTATATCTATCAAGAATATGTTGAATATCTTGACTATTTAGCCTCGCCATTGAAGTAGAGGGCGCGGCAGCGTCAACACGTCGTACTGTACCGCTTGACCTTATTAGTCATACTAATTCACTCAAGCAGAAAAAGAGTTTCTATTATATCGCAACACTTGACACTGTTGCCATACAAGCCTATCACAGCAAATATTTACCCATAATATCATTGAGTGCGGAGTTTAAATACAGAAACCCTATATTTACCAGCCGCAGTGAACCCTTAGATAGCTGAGAGACCGCATTTGTACTAGCCGCAGTGAAGGGGTTAATGGTCAAAGAAACAAAAAAAATTACGGTATTTTAGTACTTTCGACCATTAACCCGGGGACTGCGGGAGCTGTGAATTTTTTCCGGACCCCCAGTGCGCAAAGTGAGTGAAACTGTGACAATTCAGAATTGGATGAAAATTACATCAACGTCAAGGTAAGCTTGAATAAAAAATCCGCATCCGGCAATATATCTATTTTTAACCCAAACTTATGGGGTTGTGGTGTGGTTGTGGTTGTAGTCGGGAGTTGAAATATCTGGTGCGAATGGCACCAAACAGCTTGCGAGATACTACTGAGGGTCAGGGATGCCTCTCCTTAGGATTTTTCCCAAGATTTTGAGGGGATTATTCAAGTATTTCTCCAGTAGTTTATCTCAAGGTTAGCATGTGTACCGTATTTAGGACTGACTCAAGATTGACCCTAAAAAAATCCTAAGTTAGACAAAAATATCCCAAGGTCTTTAAAAAAACAATGAAACTGAATCCTAAATACGGTACATGTGCTTACCTTGAGATAAGCTACTGGAGAAATATTTGAATAATCCCTCCAAATATCCCAGGATAGAAAAAAAATAGCCCAAGGCCATGGCCTAAATCTCAAGATCTTTGGAAAAAAACCAAGGAGTGGTATACTGCGTACAGCGTAGTTAGGCAGATGGTGATGTGTGGTATCGAGGGCTGACATCGCGGCCTACATGTGACACAGTTTGTAGACTTCTACGAATGTTGGCGCTGTTTTTGTATGCACTTGAAAATCGCGCTTCCGGAAGTCATGCCGCAGCCCACGGGTTAATGGACTTCCTAATTTCAACATGCCTAAAATGTAGATCTCCCTATTCTGAGTATTTTGAGCCCCACTTATACTATACGCCTCCGTGGTGTAGTGGTTAGCGGGTCTAGCTACGAATCTGTGGGCCCCGGCGGCTTGGATTCGAATCCTGGCTGGGCAGTCGGCGCACAGCCAAACCAGCTGTTATATATACTCCCTTTCGAGTTGGTCGATAAATGGGTAGCTACCCGGGGAAGGTAAACTGTGGTAACATACGTGGTTTCGGATGTCACAGTGGCCCTGTGTCCCGGGGTAAGGGATTACTATTTGCCACAGGCTCAAAGGCCAATGAGACGAAGATGATTGCCGAAGCAACGCGCAGCTGTGACGTATGCCCCCCCTTAATCTCTTATACTAGTTTACGGAAATCAATAATAGCATCGTAAAATCTTAAAATTACAGGTTTTTGCCATCTTCATCCCCCTCCGAGTGGTTATTATTGATCCCTGATGCATTACTAATTAATAACTTGAGAAAAACATCTATTTGTACCAACTTGCACAAACACTATATATTTTTGTGACAAATGAAGGTATATATATTATACCTATGTAATGTTTCTTCATATTGGTATTCATTGTGTTAGAAAGGTGTATCTTTTCATTGTATCTTCATGACATCCCGAAAAACTGTACTGTAAATATTTTTTCCTGTAGATCATCCCACCCTATGAATATATGTACTAGTTTACACCAGTACAACTAGTTTTATGTTTAGAAATTATTAATGACTCAGTAATATATGTGCTGAGATCATACCTTATATATATATATTATATATATATATGATATATATATATATATATATATAATATATATATATATATATATATATATATATATATATATATCAAGTATAGGCGTCCAGCCTCTGGCCCCTTTGCTTTTGGCTCAGTTCTTGCGGCGGAACGTGGCAGCGAGCCACGTTCCAGTCAATTAACGCATTACGCTAATTACTCATTAAGGGCCTGTTCTACGCAAAACGTTTGTTGCACAGACCCCCATTGATTTTGACAGCACTACTTGCATGTCAAATTTCAGCTCAATCCGACAATAATTAGGAGTAGTTTACGCTAATTACGAATTAAGGGCTTGTTTAACGCAAACATTTTGTTGCACAGACCCCCATTGATTTGACAGCATCTTGTATGTCAAATTTCAGTCAATCAACAAAATTTAGGGGTAGTTATTAACTTTTTTTCTTAACTTTGGGTTTCCCCGGGGGTTATGGAAGAAGCAGATCGCTTCGCTCGCTG
>JACEEZ010014154.1:475000-494770 GCA_016584305.1 Chionoecetes opilio | reverse complement strand
CTGGTAAGGGGTAGGATACAAAGGGAGTTTTTTTTTTTAGAGCTGAGGCTGTCCGTGGGGTCGAATCTTGGGGCAAAGGATATATAAAAGGCGATGACAGAAGGGGTTATTAGAAGCTTATGAAAGGGAGAGTTTAATACCCCTTCAGTGGACGATACTTTGAGACGCGAAAATAGCTTGAAAATATGGGCACTGGTATTGATAAACAGAGCATTCAAAAAATAAATGTTTGAACAGATTCTACGATAAACAAACTCATCTCATTCCTCTCTAGTTGCTGCATTTTTAGTCTTTCATGCGATGGAAACTTTTGACCGTATATTTTGTGCTAATTGGCTTTCACGCTGATCTGTTGCAAATACTCAGTAATGACGCTCCTCATTATGCTTACTTCGCTTTGTAATGCTTTAATAACACGGCTGAAACGAGCACAAGTTTCATTTTTCAATACTTGGAGTTTTGTTACAAGCGCAAATGAGGAAAGTCTCTCTCTCTCTCTCTCTCTCTCCTCCTCTCTTCTCTCTCTCTCTCTCTCTCCTTCTCTCTCTTTTCTCTCTCTCTCTCTCTCTCTCTCTCTCTCTCTCTCTCTCTCTCTCTCTCTCTCTTTTTCACACACACACATAGTATACTACTTAATCCTATCTGTAACAAGTGAGTAGTCGTAACATTCAATTGCTATTATTTTCACCACGCTAAATAATGGCTATGCACCACCGCGTAAAACCTGAGCAACAAGTAATCAACGACCTCCATTAGCCGTCAGTGAGGACAACTCTGAAAGGCTTGAAAGACTTGCATCTTCGCCGATGTAATCAAGTTAATTACTCTGCGCGGAGGAGGAGAATTCTACATGACTGAATGCGTCTTGTTTATTTATTTCATTTATTCAGGCTGAGACGGAGGCTGCCCACGCGTCTTCTACCTTTACATATGCTTACTGAGGCAGCACAAAAAGGGCTTGAAGGTGTATTGCACGGTCTATACGCTGAGAAAAAAAGAATTACTACCATATTTTATTCCCATATTCCATAGTATTACCATATCTATTCAAGCCGTGATTTTTCTCATTTCATCTCACGTCTACGGGAAGTCTCAAAATACATATGTGTATAGAACATTTTCTACTTAGAATTACACGTTCTTTAACCTGTATCAATATTTGCAGAAACTCGTGTAACACCCTGTATATGCTGAGAAAAAGGATTACTACCCCTTCCCCCTTCAACTCCCAATGCTAAAAACAACAAAAGGAAATCTTAGGAAACAAGTCTATTTGCACAATCTAGAGATATCTGAAGCAAACATGTGTCATATAACCTACTTATAAGTGTTTAGAATCAAAGTCAAAGCCGTCAACACAGACTATACAAGTATGCGACACTATTCCTAGAAGCTAATCACACCCATTGAGTTAAGCCAAGACGGTGAAGGAAGGAGATCAAAGAGACGCCAGCAAGAGTTGAGCCTGAAGTCTGAAGTAAAGTTGACGAGGGTTAGGAATGGGATCAGCGTGTGTATGAATGAGATTGGAAACCATTACAACGCAATGGGTGCAAAGGGAAGCAGTGACCGCCTTTCTTCCCCATCGTCGTATATTTGTTAGTATTGACTGATGAGAAGAAAAGATGATGAGAGAAAGAGAGGAGGATGAAAGAAGAGAAAATAGGAAGATAAGAGAAGACTGCTGAGATGATGAGAAGATGATGAAAAGATGAAGATGATGAAGAGAGGAGGAAGATGAGAGAAAAGGAGAAAATAAGATGATAAAAAGATGAGAGAAAGAGAGGAGGATGAAAGAAGAGAAAATAGGAAGATAAGAGAAGACTGCCGAGATGATGAGAAGATGATGAAAAGATGAAGATGGTGAAGAGAGGAGGAAGATGAGAGAAAAGGAGAAAGTAAGAAGATGAGAAGATGAGAAAAAGATGAGAGAAAGAGAGGAGAAGGATGTAAGAAGAGAAAATATGAAGATAAGAGAAGAATATTGATAAGATGAGAAGATGATGATGATGAAGATGATGAAGAGAGGAGGAAGATGAGAGAAAATGAGAAAGTAAGAAGATGAGAAGATGAGAAAAAAATGAGAGAAAGAGAGAAGGATGTAAGAAGAGAAAATATGAAGATAAGATGAGAAAAAGATGACGATGATGATGAAGAGAGAAGGAAGAATAGAGAAGAGGAAAAGATAATAGGATGAGAGGAGAAGACAACTGATGAGAAAAAAAAGTTTAGACAAAAAAAAAAAAAAAGAGTGAGTGACGTTGAGAAAAAATAATATTGAATAGATAAATAGACAAATAAGAAAGTTAATTAAGATATCTTTAATCTTGCTAATTCTCTTTTTCTTTTCTTTTTTCCATGTTTCTTCATCATCCATTTTAGAATCTCAAGTTAATATCCTAATTGTTCATCTATCCTTTTCGACATAGAGAGAGAGAGAGAGAGAGAGAGAGAGAGAGAGAGAGAGAGAGAGAGAGAGAGAGAGAGAGAGAGAGAGAGAGAGAGAGAGAGAGAGAGAGAGGAGAGAGAGAGGAGCAGAGAGAGAGGAGAGAGAAGAGAGAGAGAGAGAGAGAGAGAGAGAGAGATTTATGAGTGAGGGGAGAATTGGATGAAAGAATGTATGTACGTACAGAGGAAATAAAATTGACTTTAACAGAAACATGGAAACGTACTCTACAATTATTTCACTGCCACCTAAAATAGATACAGAGACGTCCTCCTTCCTACACACACACACAGACACACACACCCACACACCCATCACACAGTCACACACAGTCACACACACACACACACACGGTGAAGTGTTTACCATCCTCGTCCCATAATTCTGTATTCGTCCCCAGCTGGGTAAAAGCGCGGCATTGATCTAGCAGTCCCAGTACGCCTGTGTGACCCGCGTATAACAAAGGGTTGGTAATGCAATCAGTGGGGTGAAGTGGATACAGGGAAGCAAGACAGACACTGCAGCGAGGAGCGAAGGGTTTCTGCCGCACTGAATACATAATATTGAAAGGTGATACAAGTGTCTGCGGTAACAAGAGTGGTAAGAGTCAACTGTAGCAGCGACCAATGGTAAGAAGTGGTCGTTTACCTTCAGTGCTTCGTCAGTGGTTCGACCCGCCGCCGCTCCCTCTGATAATTACTCTTTAGTTCAGTTTCTCAGGATTTCAAGACATGAATCATTGTATGTGGACCGAGCCGCGTGCTTTGAGATGTGACATGTAAATTGTAAAGTAGCAAATTAGAATGATTGCCTACTTAATGAACTGAAAGCTGAGCCTGGAGACTGGGTTAATTACCTTAGAATGGATAGAGATCAAACCGTCCGACCGGCTGAGTGAGACTGACGCAGGAACTTTGTGTTGCCAGGCGGAGAGCGGGCCGGGAACGCCACCTGACTCGCCCGCTTTTATGGTCGTACGGGTTTCAGTCAGTTCGTACACAAATTGTTTCGTACACCAGTAGATTCGTACACCAAAAAGTTGTTTCGTAGTCTATATGAAACCATAGTCGTTTCGTACACTCAGCTCAGAGTTGAACGTGACTACGAAAGTTACGAAACTACACCAGGTATGTACGAAAAAACTCAAAATCAGTGTACGAAACAGCTAACAAAACCTGGGTACGAAACTCCCTGTAACCGGTCGTACTTACATACATGAGAACCAAACATATTACAGTGAGATTTGCTTATGATTCCAGCGGCCGTATCGTCTATGGATACGTAATATAACCTACTATGTCTGCGGTACAACATGTTAGGTCACTTAACCACAAGGAAATAATGAAACAATAACCAGTACACTAACACTATGGCCTTACCTTTGCTATTCATCTCGTGCTATGGTGCTATCCTACACCCCTGATAATGCTGTCACTAGGCACGCGTGGACACCTCTCTTCAATCAGTGACACCGGGAATACGATAATCTTGAGAGCACTTCACGGACACCACCTGCTTACTTCACTCCGGCGGCAATCTGGAGTGTTCTCAAGGCAGCCGGCAGGAGACAGCACATAATTTTATACAATCTAACTATGGCAGATATTATGGTGTTACGTACTGAATTGCGTGTTTTGTCTTTAATTTATGCTTAATTGTAAATAAAGATTTGCTACAAGACTGATTTCCTAGTGATTGGATCTTGCTTTCATTTAATTCCCTTCCTCGATGGTGACCTTTGGAATCACGTCATCAAAACGCTTTACGTGCATGCCAGGTAGTACTCACACACACGCCTATACTGGTCTTGGAGACGAACAACACTGGCTTTGTTTCCTTGATAGATTACAGGAGATGTCGCAAAATAATCCCTCAGACATGTGTTGTGTACCATCAGAACATTGTTATGGAATCTATAGGACTTATGTGTCAGTGGCGTAACATGATGCTATATATAAACTTCTGCTAATCTTAACACCACTACTGCCTTGTTCAAATAGATCCTAGGGCAGTAGTTAATTCCCAGCTGTGTATTGCTCTATGATAGAAATGCTCAAGATAATTGACTGGTTTATTTTTACAATCATTTCACATCCGTGTTTCTACAATAGGATAGATTTCGATTTTACAATGTAAAAAATATTGAAATATACTACAAGCATAAACTAGAGGAATAAAATTAACAGCATTATAGTTATGAAGAAATACCTAATAATAATATATAAAATATAGCATCTTTATTATATACAAACTGTACACATGTAAAACACTGCGGCGTCGCAATCATTCCGTGACGGGAGGCAAGACAGGTTCCCTCTGAGGCATCTTGTATCCCAGTGGCACAACGCTTCTCACGCGGCAGCAAGGCGAGGGCGTGGCGGTGGGCGTGAGGCAGGACGCTTGGCCGCCCCAGGAGAACACTAAAGCATATACACGAATGTTCACGACTTCAAACCAAAGCTGGATAATAGTAGTTTTGGAGACGGGACAGTACGAGCATACCTCTTTTCCTGTATGTTACAACTAGGTAACTATACTGTTTTTTTTAACAAGGTGAAAAATCCTGACCCCTTGCTGCTTACTGACTGATATTTGATGCCAGGAGAAGGGAATACTACGGTTTTTCTAAATTTCAGCTGTATTTTATCATAGTTAACCATATTATCAGGTAAACATAGGTAGTATTTTAATCATGAGACCTTAAGATAGATTGAAATTTTCGCCTCGTTAAACATTAGACTATAGGATCGCCTTGCTTCTATTGAGCATGAAGGACGACTTGACTGTCTTCCATTGAATGACACATTAGTAAATAGTTATAATCTTTAAAAGGAAGAAGTTTTTATAAGTTTCTTTGAATACCTCTCCCATCAATTTTTTGGCTCCGGAAATCATCGACTATAATCTTTCTTATTCAGTTTTTCTTTTCACGAGGAACGCGCCAATCCGATAATTATTGATCGTGTCAAAATATTATTAATTTCTGACATACGGTTATGAAGAGACCTCGCCCACTCCTAAAGAATGATCACTCGACGGTCTTGACGCAGTGGCAGAACATAAATTCTACTGAGGTCTAATTAGTTAGCATGTATTAGTGATTGATTGAGTAATTGACACTCAAATATAATCAGAGTCCACAAGAGTGTTTACAAGAGTGATTAGATTTGTCCTTCACCACGCACCGGACGCTCACCACCTCACCACCACTCACACACACATCTACTTACTGAAATACATAGAAACCAGCGATCCACTGACCTGTCTGCAACGCCCCTTACGTCACGGCACATCAACCTCCCAGAGTATCACACACACACACACACACACACACACAAGACACACACACACACACACACACACGTCAGCGCGGCCGGAGTAGCCATCTCCATCGCTTTTAGACGGTAAGGCACACTGCTGTCGGAAGTTTTGATTGGTGTCGGTTAATGCTATGAATTAATAACGTGTTTTACAATATTTCGACTATAAATATTAGAAATAATCAGACTTTCATACTCCGATCTTTCACCATGAATGATTAGAATGCATGTGGCAAGACATGATGCGGATGGGAAAGTCACGCGCTTCTCGTACTCTCAGCGACGTCCTCCACCGCAGGATTATCCTGAACTGTTTGCGTCGGTGAAGACAGGGGCGAAAACTGAGCGTCCTCGGATACACCAGGCTGGCCATCGGAGGGTTCATCGAAACTGCCCACCGGTAACTCCGCCTGCGTCAGGGCCGTAGCGGGTGACAGCGCCTGAGGGAAGCTGTCCTCAAGCTGGTGTGGCTCCTGCGCCGTGTGGTCAGGGACTGTCTCCGTATCTTGTGTATGTCCATGTCCTTGTCTTGTGTCCGTATCTTGTGTCTCTCCAGTTGCTGTTTGAGGCGGAGGCTGCTGTACGAGATGAGCCACACTGGGCGGTGGCGGCAGCTGACTGGTGATATAAACAAGTGGCTCGCCGAGGTGTTCCGTCTGGTAATCTCCGAAAGCGAGGTCAGTCACACTATAATCCCCATCAGCGTAATAATACTCATACTCCTCACTGGCTGCCCCGGGAAGTGCGGGCTCAGTGGTGTCCGAGAGAGTGGGATCAGTGGCAGGGACAGGGGTGCTTTGCTCTACCACAGGGGATGCAGTGCTAGGAAGTGTTGTATTAGCCTTGGGAAGAGGAGTGATGCTGGGTGAGGTGGGAACAGAAGGTGTGATCGGTGTGTAAGCATGGGTGGTAGTGGTGGTGGTGATGGGAGGAGTTGGTGTTGTGGTGGTGCTGGAAGTAGAGATTGGTGAGGAGGTAATATAGAGATCCCTTATATCAAATTTGCTCCAGTCACTATCCTCGGCTGAATTGACGCCAAACACCTTAACTTTGGAGTGTCCTTGGTAAATCACGTACTGCGGGGTGGGGGTGGAGACTCTGCGTGCAGGGGCGGGGCCGGGGAATACTACACGGGGCTCTTTCGGTGTCTGTGTGGTGCCCGCCGCTCTCTGGAACAAGTTAGAGTTAATTTTTACTCTAGAAGTTCCTCTGGCAACTCCCTTATCCCTACTTGTGTTCTTATTCTCTGCAACAACGGCATTGGGGCGAGGCTGAGGGCGAGCATATTCTGGACTCGCTACAGAGTCTGAGAAGAGATACCCATCCAGGGAGTTGGTGTCGGCCACTGCGTCTGGGTAGGGGGGTGCGGGCTTTTTGGTGATGCCCGCCTCTGTGGTTGGGTCGCTGAATTTAGATGGGGAAGGAGTGTACCTGTAGCTGCTTGGGGATATCTCGGTGATGGGAGTCTCTTCTGTGGGTCGCGTATACCTGAACTCCCGCACCGTGACAGGTTCCTCGGTGGCCGACCCGCCGGGACCGTCGGTGACTTCGGTGTAGCGGAAAATCTGCAGCAGCTCAGACAGGCTGTTTGCAGTCAGCGTGGGTTTGTAGGAGTTCATGTGGTCGTCTAGGTGAGGATTGTCGAGCAGGTCGCTTATAGTCGGTTTCTGCTTATTGACGTAAGAGACAGGTCCATTAGGCTTGTAGTGAACCTTGTTATCGCTGGAAAGTGTTTCAGGGATGATGTATGAGGCGATGGACGGCTCGCGTCTTCTGCCCGTGGGAGTTGCTCGTGTGTCGATGAGATACCACGGACGGCCCGGGGACACCGGCTTCCTGGCCGAGCTTTCCCTCACCCTGGCGCGCGCGGTGACTGGCGACTGACGTGAGGCGGCGACGCGTTGGGTATACCGGAAATTTGGAGGAGGAATTTGCCGAACAAAGCCAGCCGAGTCTGTGGCAGAGCCTAAGTAAGAAGCCTCCTGTACCTGGGATCTCCGAGGTATGTTGCCGAGCAGCTGGTAAAGGGCGAGCCTGTTCCTCGTGGTGATAGGAGTGTCGTGCCGCCTTCCTGCTGGGGCGGGAGTCAGCTGGGTAGGTTGAGCGATCGTTCTTTCACTGAATTCTCTATTCCTGTCACGAAGGAGATATAAAAGATCAGGTCGCTGTATCACAGTTGCCCGAATATCTGAAAAAGCTCCTTCCAGATCACTTTCGATCTCTTTTTCATAGTCTGACTTCTCCGTCATGGATAACTCAGTATTAGTTGTCTCGGTTTCTTCGTAAAAGTCGTCAGATTTATCAGAAAATCCCTGTTCTTTTTTAGGAATTTCCAGATTCGTTTCTGGAGGACTGGAAGTTTCACTCACACCCTCGTCGCCGGGCTGAGTGGTGGAGGTGGTCGGTGCCTCCGTCTGGGCAACCACCACGCTGACCTCGCTGACGCTGAAGGAGGGCGAGCGGAAGGCGCGCACAGTGTTGCTCTGCGGGTTGATGTGGTAATACTCGATGTTCTCGGTGCCGTACACAGCATGGTACTCGGGCTCCTGCATTTCTGACCGCACCACAAATACTGTTGGATTTTCGGGTCTAACAGGGTACAGTGGCTTTTCCATGATGGGGTCGTTAGTGAAGTGCACTCTCTCCAGGCGCGGCGGCTGGTACGCCAGAGTGGGGTCGTCCGCCATGGGGTTGCTCACGTCCATGGGGAACCAGCCGTCAAAGTCCAGGTTTCTCCTCCGTCTGGTGAGGCGCCTGGCGTGGACAGAGGGCACGCCTCCTGCATTGCCTGGAAGAGTAATATCAATGTAATACACGGGAGGGGTTTTACCGTCGCTGTGACTTTGTTGTTGCGGGACGGGTGCCAGCGGTGTGCTTGGCTTGGCTTGAGGGTCGCCAGGATGGGAACGAGGCACACTCAAGGGAAGAAGGTAAAACTTATTCACATTTGTATTTTGTGGGTAACTAGAAAAACTGGTCACAGGAAGTGGAGCATTTCTCTGATAGTTATCATGATGCATATCCTTATTACTAATCACAATGGGCTGTAAGCTACTGACGGAACTCCAATCAACTTGAAATGCATTAAGAAAAGCTGGGTTAGTATGTTCAGCAGTCTGCATGCGAAAGGAGTCTTGGGATGAACTAGCACTGAAGGGTTTGATTAAGAAGTCCTGTACAGCAGAGTCCTTAGGAGTCACTATCCCTAGGTCGAGCTCATGAAGTCGATGGTCTTCAGTAGAAATATGTCCAAAATTAGGCATGAGGGCTGCTGTACTTAAGACTGAAGCGTCAGATGTCTTTATAGAGTCTTGGGGGAGTGATTGGCGTAAGGTAGCATCAGGATGGGGTGAGTGTTCGTCGGTAGGTCCTCCACTTAGGCTGATCTCTCCATTGGCCTTCATGATAATCTCCAAAATCGCCAGATCTTGCATTTCCTCCGGGACCCGAATGTTGATGACTTTTATGGGTTTCTTCTCACGTGAACCCGAACTCATAGGTTTTGTATGAACACTTTGGGGCAGAGGAATGGCTGTGGGTGGGACTGGAGGCGTGTAAGTGATGTTATTTTTAATGAAGTGGAAGCCTGGTCTGTGTGTGGTTAAGGAGTGTTGTTTTAAAGTACCAAAGTCTTGATATTCATTACTGTCAAGCGGTAAAGTTTGCTTGAAGGTCTCTGGGGTATGGTAAATGTAGTGTAAGGATCAAATTGTGGGTTATTCTTATTGTTGGTTTCCTTAACTTGGCGAGGAAATCCACCTTTAAGAAATTGTGAGTTGTGAGACATGGCATGCAACCCACCACCACCACCACCATCACCACTACTACTACCACCACTACCACCACTATTACTCCCTCCATTTATAAATGCACCATCACTACCAGCATTCCTTAATCCACCACCACCACTACCACCACTACCACCACCACTACTACTACTACTACCACTACCATCACTATTACTCCCTCCCTTTATGAATCCACCATCACTACCAGCATTCCTCAATCCACCACCACTTCCACCACCACCACCACCATACCGCAGGCCTCCAGGAGCGATTTTAAGCTTCCCACCCCCAGTATAAGGAGGCAAAGGAGGTCGGCCACCGTCCCTAAATCTATTCTGCCTGGGAACGTGTCTGCCATTCATGCTTTGGAAGGGACGAAGCCGCTGACGCATCCCTTGTCGCACGTTATTCAAGCCCCTGAGGATATAAGGCACAGGGTTGAGAGCTTTTAGTGTTAGGGTCCTTAGGGAGAACGCATCCTGCCCGCCACCAGCCATGCCTTGCCGCGCTGACACAGGCTTAGATGCCCTGCTGTCTTTCGCACCTCTGCTCTCCATCTCTGCTGACTCCACTGGTCTCTCCATCACAGACTCCGGCACCCACTTCGCCGCCACCGCCGTCGCCTCCACCTGCGTCGCCGTCACCAGCACCACCACCGCCATACACGCCGACACCAGCATCTGTGGGAGGTATGAGGGTTAGAACATAAGAAAATAAGGAAACTAAAAAAAGATAATGCCCTTCCACTTATACTGTAGAGATATCAGAAAACCAGAAAATAATATATAGTAACCTGAATATATACAAATCCGTTAAAGTAATATTTTTCTTTAAGATTCCGGCCCTCAAGCTTGATTTGTGGAACATAAGAACATAAAAAAATAAGGAAGCTACAAGAGGCTGCGAGAAATACACGTGGTAGTTCCTGTTACTTAACACTACCTACATCCACCTTTCATCCCCGTAATATCACCTTTCATCCCCGTAACGTTAGCGAGTCACGGTAATTACAGTAAATAAGTAGAAAAGTAGAATAATGAAATAGAGTGCATGTTTGTTACAGATAAACGTGAATGGTTACTGAAGTGTGCTCGTTCCCATGTACAAAAGTAACACGTATGTTGTACAGTGATGTGACAAAACAGAATAAATAAAACCTGCGGGGGTTTTACTGTACATTTGGTAAGGACAAGAAGAAAACGTCAAGAGGTATACTAAAATAATCATCAAATTGCATCAACACTTATAAATAGCTTGGAAATTATCCTGATCGATACAAAAGGTGATTGCACATATATATCTATGAGCACATATCATAGAACAAATATTAGTATAATGTTAATGTAACATAGAACATAAGAAATAAAGGAAGCTACAAGAGGCCGCGAGGCCTACACGTGGTAGTTCCTGTCACCTAACACTACCTACATCCACCTTTCATCCCCATCCATGAACCTTTCCAGCCCCTCTTTAAAGCTCCCCAATGACTCCGCACTAACTACCTGTCTACTGAGTCCATTCCAATCATTCACCACCCTATTTGTGAACCAGTTTTTCCCTATTTCCTTTCTAAATCTACGCCCTTCCAGCTTGAATCCGTTACTTCTTGTTCTACGCTGGTTAATAGCCGTAAGAACTTTTCCTACCTCTCTTTTATTAAATCCCTTTATCCACTTAAAAACTTCTATCAGATCGCCCCTTACTCTGCGTCTCTCGAGTGAGTGTAACTTTAATAACTTCAATCTCAACTCATAACTAAAGTTACGCATCCCTTGTATCATTTTGGTCATCCTTTTCTGCACTGATTCTAACAAGGTTATATCCATCCTGTAATATGGAGACCAAAACTGAACCACATAGTCTAGGTGAGGTCTGATTAGAGCCAGATAAAGCTTTAGAATAACTTCCGCACTTCTACTTTTAACACTTCTGGTAATGAATTATAACACTCTATTAGCTCTATTTCTAGCTTCAATACATTTGAATGAAGGAGTTAAATTGTACTCTAATGTTTCACAGTGGGGCACACATTCACTCACTCTTTTCATCACAAAATGCACGGATGCAAAGCTTAATTCAGTGATATTGATCCCCCAAAAAAACTTCTACCACGGTCATAGCACACAGACATGAGTAAAGGGGCATAACAAACGACAAACTTACCTGCAATAATATACAAACAAGAACAAATGAAGACATAATAACATGAAAAAAATATATAGTTGCTTCTACATTTTTTTTTCTTCTTTTTTACGTAGAAGCCTATAGCGCCTGTAGGCTATTATGTTTTTCCATGAGAGCTCAAGTGGTTGGCCCTGCAGATTCTACTGCTGTTACACTTTGGTATTTTCCACGAGCAGAATCTTGGAAGCGATAGTCCGTCACAATATAACAATACACTTCTTGGAGCATCCCCGTGGTGGCAAAATATCCTGAGCGAGTGATGTGCCATCGAGGGAAAAGAATGTAAAGAAAACACGTAGGAATGGTGTGCATAAGCGTTAAGAGCGAGGCGTGGTGGGGAGAAAAGTAACATTCCCGAGGCAGGAGGGGTTGAAGGAAGGGGTGAAGGAAGGGGTGGGGTGAAGGAGGGGGTGAAGGAGGGGGTGAAGGAGGGGCGGGGTGAAGGAGGGGGTGCAAGAGGGGGTGAAGGAGGGGGTGAAGGAGAGGGTGCAGGAGATGCAGGAGAAGGGGGTGAAGGAGGGGCGGGGTGAAGGAGGGGGTGCAAGAGGGGGTGAAGGAGGGGGTGAAGGAGGGGCGGGGTGAAGGAGGGGTGCAAGAGGGGGTGAAGGAGGGGGTGAAGGAGAGGGTGAAGGAGAGGGTGCAGGAGGGGGTGAAGGAGGGGCGGGGTGGATGCATACCGAAGGGAAAATCAGGGAGAGGAAAGAAAGTGTTGAGTACCAGAAGACACCGCCAATAGATATCACCGCTGACAGCAACAAATATTTTCTAACGTCTAAGAATAGATTGTCCAGCCGGTTATTCGGTTTTGTCCAATGTACCGTACTACTCATCTCTCTATGTTAGTCCCTTGTCTGTTATTATTGTATACTACTATTTAATAAGCCACATAGATTAGGCACTTTATTATATAAGAATACGTCTAACCCCTTGCCATTCTCTTACGAAAATACACAAAGCAACTGATATGAACAAATCTTTTACATCTAACACACCGTAATTCTCTTAGGAAAATGACCAAACATATTTTAGATAATTTCCATAGATCACTAGACGAGCCTACGTTTGTTAAGGGTATTGTTTAGACAGTAGGGACAGAGAGTAACCAGTAGTGTTGTTTTTCTGTGTGGCAAGGAGTGCGAGGGTGATCAGGCGCATGGGCATGGGGCCGAGAGAAAGTGTGGGCGAGTGCACGAGCGTTGGGAGGGAGGGCTTGATCCAGGACTCATGCCACCGCCACCACCCCACCACCACACCACCACCACCACCACCACCACTACGCACTATACCCACCTTAACCCCTTGAGACCCAGAACGTAATTTCCATTTTAATTTGGGTACCATTAGACGATTTTTAGTGACTATATGCAATATTTTATAGATATGACCTGTTTAGTATCCTTGTCGACTTACTAATTGGGTATATTCAGTTACTTTTCGTAATTATATGGCTAACAACAGAAGATTTTTTTTATAGCAAAGGAAAGATCTGGGCGTGAAGGGGTTAACAAACGTGTGTGTCTGTATGTGTGTGTGTGTTGTATGTGTGTGTGTGTTGTATGTGTGTGTGTGTTGTATGTGTGTGTGTGTGTGTGTGTGTGTGTGTGTTGTATGTGTGTGTGTTGTATGTGTGTGTGTGTGTGTGTGTGTGTGTGTGTTGTTGTTGTGTGTGTGTTGTATGTGTGTGTGTGTGTGTGTGTGTGTGTGTGTTGTATGTGTGTGTGTGTGTGTGTGTGTGTGGTGTGTGTGTTGTGTGTGTGTGTGTTGTGTGTGTGTGTGTGTGTGTGTGTGTGTGTGTGTGTGTGTGTGTGTGTGTGTGTGTGTGTGTGTGTGTGTGTGTGTGTGTGTGTGTGTGTGTGTGTGTGTGTGTGTGTGTGTGTGTGTGTGTGTGTGTGTGTGTGTAGAGGACATGATATTACGAGTAACTTCTCAGCCTTTCTTTCTATCCACTTCACCACACTTTCTCTTTTTCCTCTGAATATTCAAGTACTTACATAAAACAATATCTCCTAACGTATAACACACAGATGCTCTTCGCTATGATACGGCATATTTCTGAACTACTACCGTTATGTAAATAGCATTGCGGAGTCTCCATGGCAATGCTCTTCAATGTCTCCATGGCAATGCTCTTCAATGGAAAACAGATTACTTAACGAAAGACTCTTGTTGGTTAGATTATTAAGAAAGGAATGTACCGTACTATAACTTGTAACTCATATATACTATACTTATAATCATACTATACTATAACTACAATACTATAGTACTATAACTTATACTCATCTCTCTATGCTATTCCCTTGTCTTATTATTGTATACTACTATTTAATAAGCCACATAGATTAGGAGGTTTATTATTTTTATAAAGGACATTATATTCACACACTTATTGTGTTTATCTTGAATACAAACTTGCGATATGTATAGACACAATCATATTAAGCTTAGCGTTAGCGTCTTTTTGTTATGGGGGGGAGAGAAGGAGAGAGAGAGGAGAGAGAGAGAGAGAGAGAGAGAGAGAGAGAGGAGAGAGAGAGAGAGAGAGAGAGAGAGAGAGAGAGAGAGAGAGAGAGAGAGAGGAGAGAGAGAGAGAGAGAGAGGAGGAGAGAGAGAGAGGAGAGAGAGGGACAGAGAGAAGATGAGAGGGGAAAGGAAGGAAGAAAAGAAAGAGGGAGGAAGATAGAGAGAGAGAGAGAGAGAGAGAGAGAGGAGGGAGAGAGAGAGAGAGAGAGAAGAGAGAGAGGAGAGAGATGAGAGAGAGCGAGAGAGAGAGAGAGAGAGAGAGAGAATAGAGAGAGAGAAGGAGAGAGAGGAGAGGAGAGAGAGAGGAGAGAGAGAGAGAGAGAGAGAGAGAGAGAGAGAGAGAGAGAGAGAGAGAGAGAGTATAACAAAGCACGGAAGGGGAAGTAAGTAACCTAAGCTGACCTAAGCTCTCTGTCACTTGAGCCGCTTGAAGGTCAGCAGATGAGCTAGTCGTGTCGGGGTGAGCGGGGCCGCGGCGGCAGGATGGCCAGTGAAGGGAGGTGAAGGGCAAGGCCAGGCTCAAGAAAACTTATGTATTCCTCACTCCTATACTCTGGATCTTCCCTTGCACGCTTGTTGGTTACAGGAGGTTCGTACACAAGTTGTTTCGTACCCAGGTTTTGTTAGTTGTTTCGTACACTGATTTTGCGTTTTTTCGTACATACCTGGTGTTGTTTCGTAACTCTAGTAGTCAAGTTCAACTCTGAGCTGAGGGTACGAAACGACTATGGTTTCATATAGACTACGAAACAACTTTTTGGTGTACGAATCTACTGGTGTACGAAACAACTTGTGTACGAATCTACTGGTGTACGAAACAACTTGCGTACAAATCTACTGGTGTACGAAACAACTTGTGTACGAATCTACTGGTGTACGAAACAACTTGTGTACGAACTGACTGCACCCCCGCTTGTTTAACCCCGCCACCGCCGCTTGCTACCTATCCTATCTAACTATCTAACAATCTCTATCCTATCTATACCTATTTAAAATCCTGGTATAGTTCAGTGCCGGACAGTAACAAGGAGGATATTTTGAATGAAGGATATTACTAGAATGTCAGGAAGGAAGGATATTACTAGAATGTCAGGAAGGAAGGATATTGCTAGAATGTCAAGAAGGAAGGATATTGCTAGAATGTCAGGAAGGAAGGATATTACTAGAATGTCAAGAAGGAAGGATATTGCTAGAATGTCCAGGAAGGAAGGATATTACTAGAATGTCAGGAAGGAAGGATATTCTAGAATGTCAAGAAGGAAGGATATTGCTAGAATGTCAGGAAGGAAGGATATTGCTAGAATGTCAGGAAGGAAGGATATTACTAGAATGTCAAGAAGGAAGGATATTGCTAGAATGTCAGGAAGGAAGGATATTGCTAGAATGTCAGGAAGGAAGGATATTGCTAGAATGTCAAGAAGGAAGGATATTGCTAGAATGTCAGGAAGGAAGGATATTGCTAGAATGTCAGGAAGGAAGGATATTGCTAGAATGTCAGGAAGGAAGGATATTGCTAGAATGTCAGGAAGGAAGGATATTGCTAGCTAGAATGTCAGGAAGGAAGGATATTGCTAGAATGTCAGGAAGGAAGGATATTGCTAGAATGTCAGGAAGGAAGGATATTGCTAGAATGTCAGGAAGGAAGGATATTGCTAGAATGTCAGAATGGAAGGATATTGCTAGAATGTCAGGAAGGAAGGATATTGCTAGAATGTCAGAATGGAAGGATATTGCTAGAATGTCAGGAAGGAAGGATATTGCTACAATGTCAGAATGGAAGGATATTGCTAGAATGTCAAGAAGGAAGGATATTGCTAGAATTTCAGGAAGGAAGGATATTGCTAGAATGTCAGGAAGGAAGGAAAGGTAAGAAGGAGAGAAGAAGGGGCAAATAAATGAAGTAGAGGAAGAAGGAAACACATTATGCAAATCAAGAAGGAAAACAAGAAATCTGAGTTCGCAGTAAACCATATCGTCACACTCATAAAGAAACTGCCTACGTCATTTTTTTCTACTTTTCGGGAAATCAGAAAAACATTTATCATTTTCTTAATTTTGATATCAATGCACTGTTTATCTTTAAGACAACTCACACCCTACCGTAGATAACAGTATAGTCGCCAGCTGCAATAATGTCGCCAGCCACCAAATATTACGAATTATAGCATCACTACTGATTTCTATGTGCCACTGAAGATGATACACAGTAGTTTATATCATAACTGTATAATCTACCCTGTTTCAGTGTTGTGTTATGCTTTGTATCTGCAAGTATAGACGATTTCAAATTTCCCTACTCGTTTTTTTTTCGGGCGACGACGACGACGGGAGGACACTCTAAACATAAACACTAGATGGCGACCTTATTGTTGGTAGCCACTTTGTAGATATTTTTGTAATTTGTTCATTTATAGCCATAATATGATACAGATGAAGACACAAAATGACACAGGCTCTCCAGATAGCCCCTTCTAACTTTCCTGAAATCATGGATGTAGAAATGTAAGTATTAACGCCACCAGATGTCTGTAAATAGAAAAAAACTTTGTCCTGGCGACTTAAATGTTATCTACGGTACACATGACATTGGCGACTACACCAGTAGATGCGCCACAGGATGAACAGAATTGATTTAGACAAAAATCCAGAAATTGCCGAAAAATGACTTAGGCAGCTTCTTTATAAGGGTGACGATAGTGTGAAGGACAGAAAGGAAACGAAAATATGAAAAAAAGGAACCAAAGAACGCATAGAACTAAGAAAAATCCTAAAAATACCGGAGTCAGTCTTGGAACAGTTGGTTAAGAGAAAGTATGGCGCGGCAAGTACTTTATTTAATGCTGTTGACGCCGCTATACCTTGACTACCGAATGAGAGATGTTGAAAGGCAAAAGACATGTTAGTGTTTATGTGAATGATTAGCTACTGTGTCTCATGTCCAAGTACTTTATTTAATGTTGTTGACGACGCTATACTAGACTACCGAATGAGAGATAGTGAAAGGCAAAAGGGAGCTTCGTGTTTGTGTGAATGGTTAGCTATTGTGTTTGATGTCCTATACGAGATATGCTTCTGTTACATGCGTTAGCTTATCACCACCCGAGAAGTAGTGGTGAGGCGCGGCAGGTGAAGGAAGGGAGGAGGGAGGGAGGGAGGGGGAAGGGGGAAGGGGGGAGGGAGGGAGGAGTGTGCTAGCGGCCTGGAAAGTCGACAACGAGTGTGACCAGTTCCCGCCCGTCCCACCCTGCTACTCTATGATTGTAGAAAGGGAGGAGGGAGGGGTGAAAACTCTCTCTCTCTCACTCTCTCTCTCGCTCTCTCTCTATCTCTCTCTCTCTCTCTCTCTCTCTCTCTCTCTCTCTCTCTCTCTACTTGGATGACATTTATAGTTATTCTAGATCCCTATTAGAATTTCTGCTCAAGGGATCTGGCCTTACATTACAACTTGTTGGAAATAATCTTAGTATTGTAATAGGTATATAAAGAGACTAATAGAAATAGAAATAGAAATAGAAATAATCTCTCTCTCTCTCTCTCTCTCTCTCTCTCTCTCTCTCTCTTCTCTCTCTCTCTCTCTCTCTCTCTCTCTCTCTCTCTCTCTCTGTGGCATAAATAAGTCTAAATGTATATACTTCACTCATAATTGAATAAGTACACGGTAATGTTCCTTTCCATAAGCAGGACTCATTGCCACTTAGTCAAGCCAAAGTGACTGGTGTATAAGCAGCACAGACCGTTTTTTTTCTGTTATTTAAGTGTGTTAAGTGTTTTAGTGGTAGTAGTAGTCAAAGTTACTGATATATAATATAATACTATATCAGTATATCTTAGTAAACACAGCAGAGATAGGGTATTGCATTTTTTAAATTTTTTTATTGTATTTTATTTTATATCCCTTGTTTGTTTTTTTGTTTCTATGTTAAAATGTAATAGATTTAAATAAAGCTAAAAAAAAAAAAAATGCTCGGTGCTCCCAATTCATCGACTATTCATATATTTTCCGTGTGACAAAGAGGACGTGAAGTGAAAGGGAAACTGTATTCTCTACGGTAGAAAAGATTTGTTATGCAATGTGGTAACGGAGTAAGTGATTGGAACGAAGCTAAAAAATAAAAAAAATAAAAAAAATAGTGACTGTTTATATTCGTGATGACGCGATTGACGGCTAAATATTCCGTTGTATATTTGCTCCTTAACTTTTTACCATGCACATTATTAAAGGAGTATTATATAAACTTTCTTTTATTACCTACTTGCAACATTTTCGACTCTAGTATTAACTATTTTTTAATGATCGTGATTAAAATTCGTCATTTAGAAGGTAAATACGATCGAATTCTATCTGTTTGGTCTGGCAGTTATTTTTCTCTCTCTTAGTATTTCTTTTATTAGACGTGATTTTAATTCGTTTTTTAGAAGGTAAATACGATCGAATTCTATCTGTTTGGTCTGGCAGTGTTATTTTTCTCTCTCTTAGTATTTCTTTTATTAGACGTGATTTTAATTAGTTTTTTAGAAGGTAAATACGATCGAATCCTATCTGTTTGGTCTTGCAGTGCTATTTTTCTCTCTCTTAGTATTAAACCTACATATTATTAGAGTAATTGTTCTTCTGTATCAGCAAATAGAGCTTAAATAAATTACAATAGAGTCTTTCTTTTCAGGCTTCAGACTAGATGAATGTCATTAAATCCATTCTCAGGTAGATTCAAGGGACGCAAAGAATAGACATTAACTCTCTGACCCAATTGTTCCATCAACAAGCGTAAATCAGTGTTGAAAAGAGACGTGCCAGTCCGGTACTTTCCCGTCAAAAGGTTGGGGAAAGTGAAATACAAAAGGAAATGGTAAGTGTGCAAAATGAGTTGGGAGTGAGTGAGTGAGTGAGTGAGTGAGTGAGTGTGAGTGAGTGTGTGTGTGTCTGCGTGAGTGAGTGAGTGAGTGAGTGAGTGTGAGTGTGTGTCTGCGTGAGTGAGTGAGTGAGTGAGTGAGTGAGTGAGTGAGTGAGTGAGTGAGTGAGTGAGTGAGTGAGTATGTGAGTGAGTGAGTGATGTGAGTGATGAGTGGTGAGTGAGTGGTGAGTGTGTGTGAGTGAGTGAGTGATAGTGTTGAGCTGAGTGAGTGAGGAGTATGAGTGAGTGATGAGTGAATAGTGAGTGTGAGTGTGAGAGTTGTAGGATTGAGTGGGTGTGACGAAGTTACTCGACACACTGAGTCGACAAACGGCCACTAAGTCTTATGAGAGTTCCACACACACACACACACACACACACACACACACACTTTCTCGGTAATGGTAAACCTACTTTCCCTGAGTTGGTGTCTGCAGGGAAACATTCTAATAACTTATGCTCTCTCTGTTGTTATAAGCTTCGTGACTGGTGCATAAAAGTTACGTAGAGAATAAGAGGAGTTTATTATGAAGGGTTGGCATGAGGGCGCAGAGACAATTCACGGAGGAAGGAGAGGAGAGGAAAAGGATAGGAGGAAGATACAGGAGGATGATCTA
>JACEEZ010014154.1:450000-470000 GCA_016584305.1 Chionoecetes opilio | reverse complement strand
GTAGAACGTAATTTCCATTGTAATTTGACCACCATTAGACGATTTTTTAGTGAATATAAGCAATATTTTATAGATATAACCTGTTTAGTATCCTTATCGACTAACTAATTTGGTATATTCAGTTACTTTTCGTTATTTTATGGCTCGACAACAGACAATTATTTATAGCAAAGGAAAGATCTGGGCGTGAAGGGTGTGTGTATTTAAGCTTCCGTTCATATGTCTCTTTTTTGTTCTTACCACTTGCATCACTAACTCAGTTTTGGCCCACGGGAGTTTACCTTTGTATGACGCAATTAGAAGACTCGTAACCTGCTGAATAATGTAAATACACACTTTTTATAATATTGTGTTGCAACGTATTACTAAAGAGGTTTTATTGTGATATTTTGCAGTATAATCTTAGTCAACAGTTCTCTGTCTCTGTCTTTGTCTCTGTCACATATTATCTCGCGTTTTAATTTTTCTAACTTCCAAAAATCAATAGCTACCTATATTACTCATTAAACTTTCTCTCTCTCTCTCTCTCTCTCTCTCTCTCTCTCTCTCTCTCTCTCTCTCTCTCTCTCTCTCTCTCTCTCTCTCTCTCTCTCTCTCTCTCTCTCTCTCTCTCTCTCTCTCTCTCTGCTCTCTCTCTCTCTCTCTCAAACCAAATATGTACTCAGCATGCAGCACTAAAATAAGTCTAACAGCTTCCTGCGGTTGAGAGATGAACAACAACAACAGCAGCTCGTCCCCGACCCAGCGACAGATGAGGATGTGAGGTCAGGAAAGGTCGCCAGGCTGGTCACGGAAAAACATCCTCTCTCTACTGGATGCGTTAAATTTCTCTAAACTGAGTCTCTTCTGTGGCATGAGGCAGGAAGGGAGGTTTGAGACTCTTATCATAACATTATAATTGGTGTTTTTAGGGTGCTCGGAAAAAATGGTACCAGAAAAGATAGCATAGGAAAAAATGGCACATGAAAAAACGACACAGGAAAAAATGGCAGAGTGAAAAATGGCACAGGAAGAAATGGCACAGAAAAAAATGCAGATAAAAATGGCACATGAAAAAACGACACAGGAAAAAATGGCAGTGAAAAAAATGTCACCGGAAAAAAATGTCACAAGGTTTGGAGTAGGAAAAAATGACACATAAAAGTAATGGCATCTTATAGTGTCTATTATTGGTCAAGGTTAGGTTAGGTAAGATTAGATAAACACATACAAATATATGAATACCTTACATATTTGAATAAGTTCTCAATATTTGCCATTTATTCCTAGCCTGAAGAATATGCCATTATTTCCTGCAGCAATTATTTCCTGTGTCATTATTTCCTGCAGCCATTATTTCCTGTGCCATTATTTCCTGCAGCCATTATTTCCTGTGCCATTTTCTCCTGTGCCATTATTTCCTGTGCCATTATTTCCTGCAGCCATTATTTCCTGTGCCATTTTCTCCTGTGCCATTATTTCCTGCAGCCATTATTTCCTGTGCCATTTTCTCCTGTGCCATTACTTCCTGCAGCCATTATTTCCTGCAGCCATTATTTCCTGCAGCCATTATTTCCTGCAGCCATTATTTCATGCAGCCATTATTTCATGCAGCCATTATTTCCTGTACCATTATTTCCTGCAGCCATTATTTCCTGAGCCATTATTTCCTGAGCCATTATTTCCTGCAGCCATTATTTCCTGAGCCATTATTTCCTGCAGCCATTATTTCCTGAGCCATTATTTCCTGCACGCATTATTTCCTGCAGCCATTTTCTCCTGTGCCATTATTTCCTGTGCCATTATTTCCTGCAGCCATTATTTCCTGCAGCCATTATTTCCTGCAGCCATTATTTCCTGCAGCCATTATTTCCTGCGCCATTATTTCCTGCAGCCATTACTTCCTGAGCCATTATTTCCTGCAGCCATTATTTCCTGCAGCCATTATTTCCTGACCATTATTTCCTGCAGCCATTATTTCCTGAGCCATTATTTCCTGCAGCCATTATTTCCTGAGCCATTATTTCCTGCAGCCATTATTTCCTGAGCCATTATTTCCTGCACGCATTTTTCCTGCAGCCATTTTTCTCCTGTGCCATTATTTCCTGTGCCATTATTTCCTGTGCCATTTTTCCTGCAGCCATTATTTCCTGAGCCATTATTTCCTGCAGCCATTATTTCCTGCAGCCATTATTTCCTGCAGCCATTATTTCCTGTACCATTATTTCCTGTGCAATTATTTCCTGCAGCCATTATTTCCTGAGCCATTATTTCCTGTGCCATTATTTCCTGCAGCCATTATTTCCTGTGCCATTATTTCCTGTGCCATTATTTCCTGCAGCCATTATTTCCTGCAGCCATTATTTCCTGTGCCATTATTTCCTGTGCCATTATTTCCTGTGCCATTATTTCCTGCAGCCATTATTTCCTGTGCCATTATTTCCTGTGCCATTATTTCCTGTGCCATTATTTCCTGTGCCATTATTTCCTGTGCCATTATTTCCTGTGCCATTATTTCCTGTGCCATTATTTCCTGTGCCATTATTTCCTGTGCCATTATTTCCTGTGCCATTATTTCCTGTGCCATTATTTCCTGCAGCCATTATTTCCTGTGCCATTATTTCCTGTGCCATTATTTCCTGTGCCATTATTTCCTGTGCCATTATTTCCTGTGCCATTATTTCCTGTGCCATTATTTCCTGCAGCCATTATTTCCTGTGCCATTATTTCCTGTGCCATTATTTCCTGCAGCCATTATTTCCTGCAGCCATTTTCTCCTGTGCCATTATTTCCTACATTCGCTTTCTGTACCGACGTCTAAATAAAAGCCTCGTCCAGCAACACAGCACAGTCCACCGGTGTTCACTGACTCCCTTAAATAGGACAGGACCCTGAGGAACACCACTATTTATAGACTTAGGAGAAGAACAATGACCGTCTACAGTTGCTGCTATAGAACGGTTAGAAAGGAAACTGAAGATGATGGTGCAGAGAGAAGGATAGAAACCGAAAGAGGGTTTAAGGATGAGTGAAAAGTGACCAGAAATCCTACGGGATGGGCTAGTTCCCTACCTCCATGATTAGTTCAGACTACTTTACTTTCTCTTCATCCAGAGCGGTTTGTACTATGTTGTGTAGAAGAGGAGGAGGAGGAGGAGGAGGAGGAGGAGGAGGAGGAGGAGGAGGAGGAGGAGGAGGAGGAGGAGGAGGAGGAGGAGGAGGAGGAGGAGGAGGGAGGAGGCAGGCTAGCGTGACCTCCTTCTGGGCGGTGATCGAGCTCCCTAGGCATTGATAAAGTGTGTGTGTGTGTGTGTGTGTGTGTGTGTGTGTGTGTGTGTGTGTGTGTGTGTGTGTGTGTGTGTGTGTGTGTGTGTGTGTGTGTGTGTGTGTGTGTGTGTGTGTGTGTGTGTGTGTGTGTGTGTGTGTGGTGGTCGGGTCTGCAGTCACAATAACAATGGTCGCAGAAACACTTCACGTCAACACAAATTTAGATGGGATACATAATCTATGTTTGCCTGGAATATGTCATGGCATGTTTTTGGTGTCTATGATAATGCAATGGACGTGGATCATGAACTATAATACGCATATTACGCTAGAAGGTAATCGGTAATCTGATAAGTCAAGGAATCAGTGAGGAAAAACCGCGAGCATTCAAACAAAATAACACAAAAATAGCTTACTTTCCAGCCCAAGTTATTGCCTACTGGACCATAGAAACCCAATTAATAATATCCAAAATCAATGAATCTGTCAGTCAGTATCTACATAAGTCATTCAGTATCTCTATCTATCTATATCTATATCTATATCTGTCTATCTATCTATCTATAAGAATGTAAGCCCCAGATCAAATGCCAAGCTTCGCGTTACCATGACACTGAACATCGCCTCCTTGGTCTCTGATAGTAAGAATCCGCTGCCCCGGGACACATGGAGCGACATCCGGGTTACCGCAGCTCCCGTTCCCACGCTTTCCTAGGCACTGCCCATACATCGACCGGCAGCAAGAGCGATATGACACGACTACACGAGTGACTAGCCAGGACTTGAACTGGGGATCACAAACTAGTTATCAGACGCATTTAACGCCCTTCACGCCCAGATCTTTCCTTTGTTATAAAAAATTGTCTGTTATGATTGTTATCGAGCCATAAAATTACGAAAAGGGACTGAATATACCAAATTAACTAATGGACAAGAATACTAAACAGGTTATATCTATAAAATATTGCTTATATTCACTAAAAATCGTATAATGGTACCCAAATTACAATGAAAATTACGTTCTGGTCCTCAAGTGGTTAAGAGGTTACAAAGGTATCTACAGCAGTTAAGATATTGTACAACCCAATTATTTTCATACATATGGTTCTAGTGTCTGTGAAAACTGAATACCCACCCGTTCCCCGCCTCCCTGTCGCTTGCCTACCTCCCTTCGCTGTCTCCCAAGCCACCCAGCCACCCAGGTCTCAGTGTCTCAGTGTCTCAGTGTCTCGGGGGGAGGGAGGGGCGGCGGGCCACTTTCACCCCGCCAGTTGCCTCTCCCTGCGTTCTGCGTTCACCCTTCCTTTTACAATTTCAGCCTCGCTCTTTCCTCTCACTCGCATCTCTTTTACCTTTCTTGCTTCTTTTCTCCGCCTGTGAATGCGAGATGTAATCGTCAGTGTAATGGGCATTGCCGCGACGACGCAATCTGGGACTAGTTCACAGGTTTTTGTCTTGTTTTTTTTCTTCTCTCCGTCGCCTTTCTCACTCTCTCGTGGCACGTTAAGTTTTCACTCCAGCGTGATGGCAGAGCTGGGACGTCGCACCTTGTTTAGTATTTCTGTGTTCTTTTTATTCTTGTACACCACCCCTCCTCTATGTAGTCTCCCTCCCCTTCTCTTTAATAAACTTGTAAACTTGGTCCGACGAATCCCACCAATGATCGGACACACAACCATCTCCTACGCGTCCTTCTCTACCCTAAACTCCTCCACATTCACGAGGTCGCAAGGTGGATAGGGACTTAAAGCGACTGTGGATGTCCTTTGTGCTGAGTCATTGGCAGCGATCATAACAAAGGACGGGCAAGCAGATAATACCACAGTAATGACAGGGTGGAGTGAGGCAGGAGAAGGCAATGCAGTGAGCCCAGATAACGGAGAAGGCTCGAATAGGCTCGAATAACAGACATCAACTCACATGAATTGCTTCTCGTCATTCTGATCTCTTATATTTCCGGAGCAAGTAGTTTTCTCAGTAGGAGGAATTTCTCAGTAGGAAGAAGTAGGAGTGGTTTTCTCAGATGAAGTATGAGGAATGCGTGATGCTTGGGTGTTATAAAGCGTTCCTGAGGCAAGTATGCGCACCACGTACTTTCTACCAAACAAAATCATATGAAAAACAAGAAAAAAACGAGTGAATGCTAAAAAAAAAGTGAAATGAAAAAAAAAACGTAGTAAATTTTTGAAGTTTGTGGAGATTTTTAAGAGTTTTTGATTTCATTTTTTTCTCGTTTTGTCTGATGAGGGAAATTTCTCAAATGTGAGGTCTAGATCATCTCCTCCTGCTATGGAAACTACTGCATTGGGATTGCTTTCATGATCACCGCATAGGCAATCATCAGCACAATAAGCACCTATTATTTCGCTAAGCTGCTGATAGTAGTAGTAGTAGTAGTAGTAGTAGTAGTAGTAGTAGTAGTAGTAGTAGTAGTAGTAGTAGTAGTAGTAGTAGTAGTAGTAGTATAGCAGTAGTAGTAGTAGTAGTAGTAGTAGTAGTAGTAGTAGTAGTAGTAGTAGTAGTAGTAGTAGTAGTAGTACTAGTAGTAGTAGTAGTAGTAGTAGTAGTAGTAGTAGTATAGCAGTAGTAGTAGTAGTAGTAGTAGTAGTAGTAGTAGTAGTAGTAGTAGTAGTAGTAGTAGTAGTAGTAGTAGTAGTATAGCAGTAGTAGCCTCATCTCGTGAAAAAGTCAAAGAAAGTCAAAAGTCAGAAAAGAAAGGCAGCGTTTAGTGAGCAAAACAAACCGAGTCTCAGAGGAAGAGGTGAACTATTCCTTCGTCATTTAAGGGAACACAATAGTACGGAGACGGAAGGTACTGAACGTCCGCCACTGGAAATGGAGGGTTACCGCTGGCAGTGTCGTAAGCTGGGAAAATATGAAGCATTGTGGTCTGAGGCAGCGAGGACCCCGATGCCACGCGCCGCTCACCTCTTGCTATACCTACTCCAGTGTGTGTTAACAGTGTTTGCAGGGCGTTGCGTCACACACAGGGCCCGCTATCCACTACTGACACTGACTAATGCAATATATACAGTCATACAGAGATCACTAGACACTGGCAAACACAATATATACAGTCATACAGACATACAGAGATCACTAGATATTGACAAATACAATATATACAGTCATACAGACATACAGAGATCACTAGACACTGGCAAACACAATATATACAGCCATACAGACATACAGAGATCACTAGACACTGGCAAACACAATATATACAGCCATACAGACATACAGAAAGGAACAGAAAGGTTTATTTTCACTCCTCACATCTCGCATCACAAACAAGACACGCTATGCACTCTACACACTGACAAATCACTGTTATTTATGCATCTCTACTGTCAAGACTAATTTCATAGCCACGCCTTTTCAATTTACAGTTTAATCTCTTGGACTACAAAATGTAATCTAACCTTTCTGAAAAAAATATACGTGAGAAAGGTTTTGCGTTTTGCTCGACTACACAGACAACAACGGCGAGTGTTTCAGGAGCCGTCGACGTGGCGAAACAAAACAATGACAGACAGACAGACATACAGAGAGGAGCAGGAAGGTTTATTTTCTCTCTTCCAACTGTTATCACTATAGTTATGGTTATATGTTTGTGGAACTGACTAGGCATGCGTCACCACACGTACACACTCATACATACAACAGTTCTCTCTTCAATTCTAGCTTCTCTCTTCTTTCACAAACTCACTGTCTCATCCTCGTCTCCCTTTAGTGTGTGTAGCCTCCCCCATGCCCTGAAGTACCTACGTATATACATGTGTTTCTATCCTACTTTCATCTCACACTCCTCGCCTGCAGGATAAACCTCAACAAACTAGTGACAGACAGACATTGCGGAACTTTGTTTTGCTCCAACATCTAACACTTTGCCGAGAGAGAGAGAGAGAGAGAGAGAGAGAGAGAGAGAGAGAGAGAGAGAGAGAGAGAGAGTGTGTGTGTGTGACAGTGTGTGTGTGAGAGAGAAATGAGACGCCGCGTTAAAAGGAAAACTTGGTAACACGCGAGAAGTGCGAATCAAATTATATGAAGTGACATTTGGCTCCACTCGGCTTCGGATGTAATAGCAATGTAATGTAATAGCGTCACGGTCAAAGGCAAGGGATCGAAGCTCTCAAGGGACAGCCAACTGATGCCACACGCGCCTATGAAGACAATTTAATCCCCCTCGGCAGTGTCGACGCAAAGAGAATTTAGATTAAAACAGAAAACAGAAACTTAGGAAATAAATTAATATATGTGAAAGTGACTGTCGTATATTTGTGAAACCCATTTTTTCCTACATTTAATCTTAACCTATAATTATATAACCTAACCTATTAATTATAGCCTGACCTAACCTAACCTAACCTAACCTAACGCAATAGCAGTTCTGAGATCTAATACAACTGAATGTAAAGAGAAAGAAGAGCGTCATACATGAATTAAACTAGTATATTATCACTCACGGTGCCTCAATATACACCAAAACCTGGAAAAATATCAACATTGGAAGCACAAAATGGACACAAATAAGGAAGCAAATGAGAACAAAAATGCTTTCGCTTTCTAGTCATCGCAACACGAATAATAAAAATGGTAACTGGGCATCTAAAACACAAGAACAATAACATAGAAACCCACTCATATCTACTGAAATAACTCAGCATGGCAAACCGAGTATATATATAACATCTCCCTCGGATACACACCTCATTCTCTGAACCCACGACAAAGAAAGGGAAAGCTGGGCGCGAGATCTCCACCTCCATGCTTTCCCTCTTATAACACCTTCTCTGCCGCAAAAGTGAAGAGAGAGAGAGAGAGAGAGAGAGAGAGAGAGAGAGAGAGAGAGAGAGAGAGAGAGAGAGAGAGAGAGAGAGAGGAGAGAGAGAGAGAGAGAGAGAGAGAGAGAAGGAAAGGAGATAGGGAGGAAGATGGAACAGATGGGGTTATGGTGAAATATGAGAGAGAGAGAGAGAGAGAGAGAGAGAGAGAGAGAGAGAGAGAGAGAGAGAGAGAGAGAGAGAGAGAGAGAGAGAGAGAGAGAGAGAGAGAGAGAGAGAGAGAGAGAGAGAGAGAGAGAGAGAGAGAGAGAGAGAGAGAGAGAGAGAGAGCGAGCGAGCGAGCGAGCGAGTGAGCGAGAGAGAGAGAGAGAGAGAGAGAGGAGAGAGAGAGAGAGAGAGAGAGGTTACAAAGGCATGAAGCTGCACCCTTTGCCTTATATAGACCAGGTTTAGCCATGACTCAAGCGGTTGCGTTAAAATTGTTTCTGGGTTTGAGGGATGTGTGTTTACGTGCATTTCAGCTGTTGAACTTCTCTGCGGGTTTTTATACGAACTATTTTTAGCTTGTTTTGAAGGAGGAGAAGGAGGAGGTAATGAAAAAGGTAAGGTAAGGTAAGGAAGGAGTAAGGAGGAGTAAGGTAAGGAGGAGTAAAGTAAGGAGGTAAGAAGGAGTAAGATAAGGAGGTAATAAGGAGTAAGGTAAGGAGTGAGGTAAGGTAAAGGTAAGGAGTAAGGTAAGGTAAGGAGTAAGGAGGAGGTAAGGAGTAAGGAGGAGTAAGGTAAGGAGTATAAGGTAAGGTAATGGTAAAGGAGGAGTAAGGAAGGAGTAAGATAAGGAGGTAAGGAGGAATAAGGTAAAGTAAGGAGTAAGGTAAGGAGGAGTAAGGTAAGGAGTAAGATAAGGAGGTAAGGAGGAATAAGGTAAAGTAAGGAGTAAGGTAAGGAGGAGTAAGGTAAGGAGTAAGATAAGGAGGTAAGGAGGAATAAAGTAAAGTAAGGAGTAAGGTAAGAAGGAGTAAGGAAGGAGTAAGATAAGGAGGTAAGGAGGAGTAAGGTAAAGTAAGGAGTAAGGTAAGGAGGAGTAAGGTAAGGAGTAAGATAAGGAGGTAAGGAGGAATAAAGTAAAGTAAGGAGTAAGGTAAGGAGGAGTAAGGTAAGGAGTAAGATAAAGAGGTAAGGATGATTAAGGTCAAGTAAGGAGTAAGGTAAGGAGGAGTAAGGAAGGAGTAAGGAGGAGGTAATAGTAAGGAGTAAGGTAAGGAGGAGTAAGGAAGGAGTAGTAAGGAAGGAGTAAGATAAGGAGTAAGGAGGAGGTAATAGTAAGGAGTAAGGTAAGGAGGAGTAAGGAAGGAGTAAGGAGGAGGTAATAGTAAGGAGAAAGATGAGGAGGAGGAACAGGTGATGAGTGAATATAAGAAATTTTTTTTTTACGTTGAAGCCTAAGAAAAATAATAAATAAATTTAAATAAAACATAAAAAAGATGTATGTACGTGTATACTTTTGCTTCATAATAACGAGAAGAAAAATACCTCCGTCTTATAACGACCTATCCAGCATTTTTCGTCCTTCCCTCGACCTTAAAGGCGCACTCTCCTATCATATTCTAATTTGCCCGTCTTACATAAAATGGGTACCACCTCGAAATACGTAGCACCTTACCTCACACCCACGCCGTTCCTTACTTATTTACCACAAAATACTCCTTTATATGTGATTAACCAGGACGTGTGTGGTGCTGTGGTTGCTGGAGGTACTGGAGGAGACAGGAGAGAAGAGAGGAAGGCATTGGAGGTACCGGAGAGAAGGGAGGAAGGCATTAGTGTAGTGATTGGTTAGTAAGAGCATTGAGTGATCTAGCTCTGTTTCATTCATAGGACTGTACTTCGCTTCGCTGCCTTCCAAAGTATTATCCTGTAATATTCTACTTTTTCTACTATCATCTCTTCCGTAGTCTACTTTTGCATAGTTTTAATGATTTTTCTATCATCTCTTATTTAATCTACTTTTACATACATTTAACTTCTACTTCTACTTTTCGATCTACTTTTTGCTTTGCTTTGCTACTACTAAACTACCTTACTAACTACTTTACTTACTACTTAACTTCTACCTTTTATCTACTTTAACTTACTACTCATGCAGTTATACTTTTTTAATCTTCTTTTATGCAAGTATGATGAATCAGTCACATGAATTAGCTTCGAAACACACTGACTAAAGGTTCGGTTAGTAAAAATCCTGTAAAAATATGAAGATAATCTCTCTTATCTAGCCAATCCTTCTGCGAGAATTCATCGTTTCTACACACACTCTCGCTGCTTTAATCCCTTGAGACCCAGAACGTAATTTCCATTGTATTTTGGTTACCATTAGACGATTTTTAGTGAATATAAGCAATATTTTATAGATATTAACCTGTTTAGTATGCTTGTTCACTAGCTAATTTGGTATATTAAGTGACTTTTCTTAATTTTATGGCTAACAACATACGATTTTTTATAGCAAAGAAAAGATCTGGGCGTGAAGGGGTTAAATATAAATAGTGTTACCGAAGGAATGTCATGGAATACTTGAATCTGTGTCCGAAACCTTAACGCAATCTGATACACAACAAGTAGTAGTACGTGATATTCTGCCGAGCTAATATTTACACTACCATAAGTTACATTCTATTTTCTTCACTTGTTTAATCTCAAATACCGTTCTACATATGAAAAGTTTAATACAAATACAAAGCCATGAGTGTAAAGTTGGGTATTACAATTAGTAGATTCATATTTGCGTTACACAAGGGGAGTCGTTGGATAAATCTGGTGAGCTAATAATAGTAGTAGTCATCTCGGACCTCTCACGTGTGTTAAACTTTTCAATTACGACACTTTTCTTTTTCTTCAGTGTGTGAGAGAGTGAGAGAGTGATAGTGAAGGTGCTGAGTCACTTTCCAGACGAGATTAAGTGTGACAGTGAGAGTGATAGTGAGTGATAATGAGTACAAGTGTATGAGGTCCAGTCTGGCTCCCTAAACTACTTATCGTGGCGTAAAAGCTAATCGCCTGGTAGTAAAAGTCGTTTCTTTTAACCACAAAACAAAATATGTTAAAATTACCCATAAGTTAAGACGTTATTGTAAGGCTTCAGACAGTCTTTCGATACCACAAGGGAGTAAAATAATTATCACTGAGGTATTAAGTCCTTCTCACTGTTGGTAGAGAGTTGGTGAGGCTCGCCAGCTGTTCCTACTTTCATTATAAGACTTGTCAGTACACGGTGGCGACGCGTCCTGTCAGAGCAAAATTCCCAAGATCTATAGACTTTCAAATAGTATGTAGTAAATAGTATGTCTATTAATCTTGAAAGTTCCCTCCCCTTCTTGAAACACGTATGAATTTAAAGACTCACTGCATTCATACGCCACACAATCGAGTTTTATCAACGCTAAGTTACTGGATATTTTACATATAGTGTTTCATGCAGTCCGAGCAGAATTCCCTCCCTCTCTTGAAACACGTATGAATATTAAGACTCACTGCCTCCATACGCCACACAATTTTGTTTTATCATTGCTAGGTCATTGTGGATTTTGCGTCGTTGTTTTATGGCAAGAGAGATGGTTATATATGTTTTAGGTGCTGCCATAACACGTACCTTCTAAAAAATGTATGTACTGGCTCACGAGGCTTCGAAAACTTAAATTTTTCCTGTATGACGTGATTAGATAGTTTCACACACACACACACACACACACACGCACACACACACGTATATCTATGCAGAGGGAAGAAAAAGAAATGGATAATTAGTGGGTTTACTCCTCCGCTTCGACGAGACAAAAACTTCCTCCCTGTTATTTGACACACACACACACACTCACACACACACACACGCACACACGCACACACACACACACACACACACACACACACACAACACACACACGCAGATGAGTTCCTCAGTGTCGTGTCTCAGAAAGGAAATAAAACAGACCTATAAGTCTATGAAAACTTTCTCGCCACGCCGCAGTGGACATCGGTACAATCACCATCACCTTCCAGCACACACGTTAAGAATTGCGCCATAAGAAAATAAGAACATAAGAAAATAAGGAAGCTACAAAAGGCTGCGAGACCTACACGAGGTAGTTCATGCGTCAACACTCATAAACTTACGTCACGGAAAGCTGGGTCGGTAAACATTTCAGCTTTATACATGTTAAAATTACGAGGAAATATATAGCTATGTCTCCTGTTATGTGGTTATGGGTATAATGGATGATAAATGTCGCCTAAAACTTACTATTAATTCACTTTACGTCCAATTGTCTTCATCCTCTCCAACCTGACGACACACTAAGATGATCCATTCTTCAGTGATCACTTTTTTGTCACTGTTCCTTCGCCTGTGGTCTCGGCGCCCAGCTTCACACTCGCAAAGCATCGTGGGAATCTAATATACAGATGCGTTCACCGGAAGGAATTTGCTATGCGAGATTGTGAAGATAACAGGCGTGAGATGAACCGGAAGAAATTTGTTATAATTATTTGATAGTTACAAGTACAAAATGTGTATCTGTCTGTTGGTGTAAAATGTATAGATGAGTCAATCTTTAGTATATTTTCCTACCTTGAGGGAATTAATGAGCTGGTTTATCGAAATACAGGAAATTTACAGGATTGAGCTGAATTTTTTATTTCTCAAGTCATATTTATCATTATTATCTTTCACAGTGTCTCTATTTGTGTCTTACTATCAGGAACGTAAAGTAAATGACCTACTCTAATTCCTGATGCTTTCTTAAACTCTCATCTTGAACCTCGAATCATCACATCTTATAGCAGTGAATCGCTTGCCTCGTAGAAAAAAAAACCGAGTTAAGTGCATAATCCAGCCGCTTGGTGTCATAACATAATCAGATCTTGACAACACTTTCTCCCGCGGATAATGGAGGCAGGGAAAGGGTTATCGCAGGTCATGTTCCTCTCTCTCTCCCTTGCTAGTCACACCTAATCATTCCACTCTCATCATAATGCATTCACTCTCGGATTTAACACACGTAACTTTCTCCATTCACACCTCAAGAATTTTCCTTTCTTTTTCTCTTTTCGAGGCGATGAAACTCACTCGGTATTGTTGGGGAATCCTCTCCGACCTTTTTTTTTTCCTTCCTTGCACTTGACAGATAAAAATTTTGATAATGATAATATAATAAGTCTTCTATGGCTGTCTCTGCTTGGTTTTTTTTACCTAATCATCGTATATATTTTATTTTAAAGGGACGAAATAACCATTAAGAAGAAGACAATGCTTGAAATCTTCCAAAGTATATATATAAACAGGAACCAAATGAAAGAAAGCACGATTTACAAGCTTATAAACAAGGACAAGACTTAGTTAACGGAGCCTGCTAACTTTAAATATCTCAGAATTCATCTAACACTAGTTTATTCATCCGTGAAGACAATAATGGCCTTTTTGTTATCATAGCTTAACTCTCCATACCTGCAAGTTACTAAACATAATAAGAAAAAGGCCTATTTTTTTTTTATTATTATCTGATATTAATATATGTTAAGTTTATCTATACAGGAAGGGAGGGATGATAATGACAGTAGTAATGATAACAATAGCAAAGAAATAAGACGACAAGTGAACGACTTTTAAATACAGATATAATTAACCCTTTCACGCCCAGATCTTTCCTTTGCTATAAAAAATCATCTGTTGTTAGCCATAAAATTACGAAAAGTAACTGAATATACCAAATTAGCTAGTCGACAAGGATACTAAACAGTTCATATCTATAAAATATTGCTTATAGTCACTAAAAATCATCTATAGGTAGCCAAATTACAATGAAAATTACGTTCTGGGTCTCAAGGGGTTAATGTCAACTAAGCAAGTCTGGATCGCTGTCTTTTCCTTAAACATTTTCTTGCCCAGCGTATATGTGGAGCCGCTGTCTCCTGCCTTACAATATTAACAATAAATAATGGCACACGTTGTCAGCAGGAGGAAAATACTTAGCCCAAAACTCTATACAAGACTTCTATTACAACCCCAACGCAGAAGAAACACTGAAAAATAGTAACATCTAAATCTATATCACAACGATTGTCTTAACCCATTCACGCCCAGATCTTTCCTTTGCTATATAAAATCATCTGTTGCCATGAAATTAAGAAAACTAACTTAATTAGTATACCAAATTAGCTAGTGGACAAGGGTACTAAACAAATCATATCTATAGAATATTGCTTACATTCATTAACCCCTTGAGGCCCAGATCGTAATTTCCATTGTAATTTGGCTACCATTAGACGATTTTTAGTGAATATAAGCAATATTTTATAGATATGACCTGTTTAGTATCCTTGACCACTAACTAATTTGGTATATTCAGTTACTTTTTATAATTTTATGGCAAACAACATACAATTTTATATAGCAAAGGAAAAATCTGGGCGCGAAGAGGTCAAAATAGTCTAACAGTAGCCAAATTACGAAGGAAATTATGTTCTGGGCTTCAAGGGGTTAGGTTAGGCACGTATTGTTTCCTGCTTACACGTGAATGGATGTTTTTTCGGCGGAGGAGACTGTTAAGACAAGGTGATGGATAGCAATACATTAGAGGCAGGAATGTGAAGCGCATGGTTGTTTCGTAAGGAGATGAAGAAAGGTGAGGTGGCGGAGAAAGTGAGATTCATGGATATATTGCAAAAAAAAGGTACATTTCCTTCTTGGAGAACTCGCGAAAGTAAAGAAAATGAATCAGTAAACAGGGAAGTGAAAGGATAGATGCAGGTGAAGCTAGCGTATGACTGTTTCGTAAGGAGATGAAGAGGGTGAAGTGGCGGAGAAAGTGAGATTCCTGGATTGCGAAAAAAATGGTAAAATTCCTTCTTGGGGAACTCGCGAAAGTAAAGAAAATGAATCAGTAAACAGGGAAGTGAAAGGATAGAGGCATGTGAAGCTAACGTATGACTGTTTCGTAAGGAGATGAAGAAGGGTGAAGTGGCGGAGAAAGTGAGATTCTTGAACTTATTGCGAAAAAAGGTATATTTCCTTTTTGAAGAACTCGCGAAAGTAAAGAAAATGAATCAGTAAACAGGGAAGTGAAAGGATAGAGGCATGTGACCCGCAGGCGTGTGTCAGTAAGGAGTGGAAGCGAGCTTTATCAAAGGCATTACGGCAAGAGGGTGAGACTGAGACTGACTTTCACTCTGTATATCTGATGCTCCTCCGCAGGGGACTCACACGCCAGGCTTTGTGTTCCGCAGGGGAGGAACCTTGGGAGTTAAGACCGTTAGCTGTCAAAGAATACTAACTTTTCTACCGATGCATATATATATATATATAATATATATATATATATATATATATATATATATATATCATCTCACCTCGCAGGGGAAGGATTCTTGGGAGTTAAGACCGTTCAGCTGTCAAAAAAGAATCTAATCTTTTCTACCGATGCATATAAACATTACCCATGTGTCTCTATAAAAAGTAAGGACAACCTTCTCGTAACTACCACGTCAACATTTGCAAACCCACTGCGAGGAGGTAAAATGATACTACCTGGCATATTTTTAGGGACCTTCACCACGGTATTTTGTATTCAGATCGTCCAGGTATAAGGTAATGCGCCACTTTGCATATGTGATGTGTCAGTCTGGCGCAAGAAAGTGTCAGTGTGGCAGATTTATCACTTGCTGCAAATGTCAACAAGGCCAACACAGCGATCACTTCTGCACCCGGACAGTAATTACAAAGTAGCTTCTCTTGTTGAATAAAGATAAAAGGTAAAGGTAAGGAAAGTAAGATAAGAGGTAAGTAGGTAAAGGTAAAAGGTAAAGGTAGAGTAAGATAAAGGTAAAGTAAAGAAGGTAAGTAAGATGGTAAAGTAAAAGTAAAGGTAAAGGTAGAGTAAGATAAAGGTAAAGGTAAAGTAAGATAAAGGTAAAGGTAGAGTAAGATAGAGTAAAGGTAAAGGTAAAGGTAAAGGTAGTAAAGGTAAGGGCTTCTCTTGTTGACGGGCGCAAAGGTAAAAATTTTGATGCAGTAAAAGTGGAGCAACGGGAAGGTGATTTACATGATGGGAAGCAAGTCCTTGGCGACACCCGGTCATAGAGTCACGGCCAAAGACATCATATCACACAGGAAATATAAACAATCTAGTCACATCGCCAACATGTCCTTCCCCTCTTTTTGCAAATTATTTTTTTTCTCAGGCAAAAAAAAAAATAGTGGTTTCTAAATTATATTCCCTGTAAAAATAATACGAAGATACGAACCGCACTACTCATCAGATAAAAAACGCAAAAACAAAGTCGATTCATATACCAGGCATACCATATACAAGGTTAAACGTCTCCTCTGATTCGTGGTTTTGCATAGTTCACATAACAACACCTGTGATAAATGATCCTTTAAAATGTCGCTCACTTTATACTGCATCCTCCCACGTATCCTTAACCTCGACCCTGCCCTCCCACCCATACCCTTCCTTCCCTGCATACCCTCCCTGCCTCCCTCCCTCTCTACCCTTCTCCCACACACTCGTCAGAAATCATAGGGGGAGCAAGGACATCACCCTCGGCACGCCACTTGGTATCTAAACCCGGAACACCAAAGTAAGTCGATCAAAACATCAAAATAAATGGCCAATATTTCTCCTCCAACGCATTGATTCATACCATAGATGGTTATGAAGTGAAAATGTCTTGGGGTGAAGGTGACATAGAAATTGTTGTTGATATTTTCTTCAGGTTTATTCGGAAATATAAACGGTACCTTAGCCTAGAGACAGTAAGGCTTTGAATTTTAGGATCTCTGCGTGGTTTCTGACGATATCAAAAGAGAAAAACAAACTTAGTGTTTACATGAGCATTATTTGTGCATTTTGTGTATTTTCCTGTATGTCATATATGAGACATTGGATGATACACACAGACACACAGACAGACAGACAGACAGACAGACAGACAGACAGACAGACAGACAGACAGACACAGACACAGACACAGACACAGACACACACACACACACACACACACACACACACACACACACACACATACACACACACACACACTGTAACATATGGAGTTAACCTGAACCAATGATACAAGTCCGTCTCCTTATGAAGCTAAGTATAACGAAGCTACGTGATCTACAGAAGACAAAGAGAGAAAGAACGTAAGGTGTCAGTTTACTGGTGTATAGCACCCCTTTACCTTATCAACTTTTCCTTACTTTGCGAGTTCCTCCAAGAGTAAATACCTCTTTTGCAATAAATTCATGAATCTCGTTCTCCGCACTTCATCTACTTATCTCTTTACGAACAGCCCTTGCCTTTACATTCCTGCCTCTCATTGAAGGACTGTCGCCCTTCCCCCTGAGACATTAGTGTGAGATGACTGATGGAACTGGCAGCTTTCTCGTGGTTCAAGGTTTTGTTGTTTGTGGAGCAGCGTCAAGGTTCCATCATAGCAGGAACCAAAGATAAAGTGAGGGAAAGCATTATTTTCTGCCTCTCCGTGTTCTCCTCTCCCTCTGTCTTGCTTACCAGGCAGAAAAAACGTGGAATATGACAGATTTATTTTATGTAGTTCAAAAGACGAGCTTAACCCCTTGAGGCACAGAACGTAATTTTCATTGTAATTTGGGTACCATTAGACGATTTTTAGTGACTATAAGCAATATTTTATAGCTATGATCTGTTTAGTATCCTTGTCCACTAGCTAATTTGGTATATTAAGTTACTTTTCGTAATATTATGATTAAAAACAGACTATTTTATACCTCAAAGGAAAGATCTGGGCTCGAAAGGGCTAAACCAGGCAAAGGAAATGACAGATTTATTGCATGTAGTTCAAGAGACGAGCTTAAGTGATGGGAATTGAGACAGTTTTAGTCATTCTGTTCCTGTTCTAAAACGCTCCAAGGCAGTGATCGCCCCAAGAGGGAATGATAGACGAGATTTCACTGTTTTCTTGCCAGCTTTTCATTCACCACTCCAGGCAACTGTTTTCTATGATAACGAAAAAAGCGAGCGAGCTTCACGAATGTGTTGACGACTTGCCGAGGTTTCCTTTTGGCAATAAATAGCGAGTCAAATTATAGTGTTGTAAGATTGTTGACTTTCTCCGTCGAGGAAAGGCATTTATTCAAAAGATTGCCCACGAAAGCCGCAGCCTCGGAAGACAATCATTATTTTTTTGTATACATATGTAACTAGAAAGAAAAATAAGTGAAAGGAAACTAGTAAAAGAAAGTCGCGTTCAGACTATTATGAAGACTATTACGAATACTGATTAAACCAATCTTGGATAATCATTACTTTTTTGTACATATGTAACTAGAAAAAAAAAATAAGTGAAAGGAAACTTGGTAAAAAAAACCGCATTAAGACTATTATAAAAACTATTAAGACTACTGATTAAACCAATCTTAGACAATCATTATGTTTTTATATACATATGTAACTAGAAGAAAAAAATAAGTGAAAGGAAACTGGTAAAAAAAAAAAGCATTAAGACTGTGATATTCAATACGTTGAGATACACTTTCACGGTGGCGAGAAAGCGGTTCTGAAATGACGATTGATCATAATAACAAGTCTTTCCCGCCAAGGTGAGGATATCATCTTGGCTGCAGGAAAGGAAAGCCTCTGGTCGTGATCTACGTATTTATATCAAACAACTTTCACGGCGCAGCTACTGATGGTGTTTTACCTGTGTGTGTTGGACCAAGGCATACCACAGGCAGAGGCTCAGTGAGGGTGACTAAACCAGCCTGTACGAAGTAACTGGATAATTAAGAAACGATCAGAACAGTGGATACATAACGAAAAAACATATACAAGAAATACTCTTAAAGGTAGTGCTATTACGCTGTCGAAGTCTTATTATACCAAATTACCTAGTGGGCAAGGGTACTAAACAGGTTATATCTATAGAATATTGCTTACATTCATTAAAACAGTATAATGGTAGCCAAATTACATGGAAATTAAGTTCTGGGCCTCAAGGGGTTAAGCAAGAGTCCACGGCTGGCTGGGGGACCGGTGTTGCATAAAATAGGTACCACCTCAAAATACGTAGCACCTTATCTCAACCCCCCGCCGTTCCTTACTTATTTAGCACAAAATACTCCTTTATAAGTGATTAACCAGGACGTGTGTGGTACTGTGATTACTGGAGGTACTGGAGGAGACAGGAGAGAAGAAAGAAATGCATTGGAGGTACCGGAGAGAAGGGAGGAAGGCATTAGTGTAGTGACATCGGGGCCGCTGAGTGCCAGTCGCCGCCGCTCATCCCGGGAGAAACATGTAGCCAGTCACGCATGTTATTGTGACGCTACAAATCACCACGTAATTGATGACCACGCACAGATCAGAACGTTTTTCTACTCTCACTGCAATTCTGGGCGATAATGATAGAGAGCACGACAGCTGGAAACAACCCCTTACCCCCCAACTTCCTTCCTCGACCCCCTACTACCTCCCTCCCCTCGACCACCCCCGCCATCCTTCTCACCGCTGCAACGGCTGCTCGACTTCCTTCCGTCTGGGCTGTAGGCTTTCTCTTCTTCCCCGAAACTCATCTCAAGAAGTCAAGAAGGGAATGTTGGTAATCTTCTGTAAAATATCACTATGATATTACTTTTATCTGTTCCTTTCGCTCTTATTGCCTGTTTTTTATGCCACGCAGGACACTGGAATCTGGCAATATCTTGTAAGTGGAGCATCTCGCCTTGTGAAACGACGGACGCAGACTCGTGACGGGGAGAGTGAAGGAAGGACTCTTTGGCCTCGGGAGGGGAAGGTTTCTACGGTGCTGGGCAAGAAGGAGCACAGCAAAGAGTACATGAAAACATAAGAACATAAGAAAATAAGGAAGCTATAAGAGGCCGCGAGACCTACACGTGGTAGTTCCTGTTACTTAACCCTACCTACCTACATCCAC
>JACEEZ010014154.1:347500-437500 GCA_016584305.1 Chionoecetes opilio | reverse complement strand
AAAAAGTAGACTGTACAATAATGTATCAAAGGCGCTTGGATAAAAAAAAATCAGTGTTTGTCGTTTTACGTGACAAGCTGGCGACTGTATCACTGGCTGTGTTCTGACTTCCTCTGTATTCATAGTAGGAAATTGTGAATTAAATATCATTAACATTAGACTGTAGAGTGTTTTGAGTGTTTTATCTTAAGTGCTTGGAGGAAGAATAGTGTTTGTGTATTTACGTGATAAGCCAACGACTGTATTATTGGTTTAGTTTTGACTATATCTGTATTCATAGTAGAAAATTCTGACTAAATATTAACGATAGTAGACTGCAGTGTGTTATAATATTATCTCAAGTGCTTGGAGATAAAATTGTGTTCGTTTTTTTACGTGACAGATTCTCGACTTTCTCTGTATTCGTAACATGGAAATTGTAACTGAACATCAACGATACTAGACTGCACAGTGTTTATTCTCAATTGCTTGGAGAGAAGAAAAAATATAGCGTTTGTCTTTTACGTGACAGGCTTTCGACTTTCTCTGTATTCATAGTAAGAAATTCTAACCAAACATTAAAAACAGACTGCAATTGCTATCAACACGGGACGTAGCTTGACTCATAAGAACATAAGAAAATAAGGAAGCTACAAGAGGCCGCGAGACCTATACGAGGTAGTTCCTGTTACTAAATACTACCTACATCCACCTTTCATCCCCATCCATGAATATATCCAGCCTTCTTTTAAAGCTCCCTATATTTTTTTTTGATAATTGATAATTTTATTGGTCTCAATAAGTTACGTATAAATAGTTTACACAATATAAAATTACATTGAGAAGTATAAGCCCGATGAGCAGGTGCTCTAATACGGGCCAATAATTAATATATAAGGATTTTGCCATCACATCATGAAAGGCATGTATAACTAAGAATTAGAACATAGAACATCACAAAAACATTTATATGTTAAGAAAATATGACAAAAAACAAACAAACAAAAAAACAATAGTAAGATCTGAGTACAACAGGTTAAATGCTGTTAACAATACACAAACAAAAAAAACAAAAAACAAAAAACATTGCATACATATTTCATCCGGTCCTTATCTACTACGCAACTAAGTACTGTAACCTCACAATAGTATTCAAGCATCTTATACATTCGAATAATTGTTTAACAACTGTTGCTTAAGCTTTGATTTAAATAAATGCTTTGATGGAACAAGCTTTGTGGTGTCAGGTAGCTGGTTCCACTGTCTGGCTCCTCGAAACAGAATACTTTGTTGGGCATGCGATGTCCTGTACAGGGGAAGTCGGAGCTCCTGTGGTCTTCTCGTGTCAGTGTTATGAATTATAACTTGGAATCCTATGTCCATAGGATATGTGTTTATGGCATTATAAAGAAAAATACTACTTTGCAACATTACGATATCTGGCAACTTAAGAAGACTATGATCTCTAAAATACGGATTTGTGTGGTCATATCGGTGGCAGTTAAATATTGCACGTATACATTTTTTCTGTGTGGTAAATAAGCTTTGTATATATGTTTGATAGGCTCCGCCCCAAATGGATGCACAATATATAAGATGAGGATAAATTATTGAATAATAGACTTGTTTAAGATTTTGCAGATTTAAATGGTTCCTAATTTTATAAATTACTCCTATTAATTTTGATATTTTAGATCTAATGTCGTCAATATGTGGTTTCCACTTGAGAGTATTATCAATTAAGATCCCTAGAAATTTTACTGCTTTAACTTTGTTGACTGTAAGATCATTCATTTTGATGATGATATCGGTTGGTTGAGCGTGTAGGGAGTGTGATACCATATAATTGGTTTTTTTAATGTTTAGTGTTAGTTTATTGCTTTTAATCCAGTCAGAAACATGTATTAACTCATTGTTTAGTGTGTCCTGTAGTGTCTTGAGATTGTGGCCTTGAAGGTAAATAGTAGTGTCATCAGCAAACAACATGAATTTTAATTCATTACTTGAGCGTATTATATCATTTATATATATATAAAATAAAACAGGGCCCAATACTGATCCTTGAGGTATACCACAATGAGTTGATTTACAAGCTGAAAAAATATTATTAAAAACTGTGCACTGTTCCCTATGACTTAAATAGCTTTTAAACCATTCAAGAGCGGGGCCACGAATCCCATAAACCTTGAATTTTTCTACAAGAATGGAATGTGAAATGGTGTCGAAAGCCTTTGTAAGATCACAAAATAGTGTTACTTGGTAAAGTTTGTTGTCTAAGGTGTTGTAAAGTGATTGGCACAGTTTATGTTGATATTGACTCCGCACTAACTACCTGTCTACTGAGTCCATTCCAATCATTTACCACCCTATCTGTGAACCAGTTTTTCCCTATTTCCTTTTTATATCTACGCTTTTCCAGCTTGACTCAGTGCACCGTCGGCTGTCACGAGATGAATCACTACCGTTTATTCACAACATAAACTAAACTAAACATAAACATAAACATAAACAACATAAACTAAACACTTGATGGTCGCAATCTTCCTGTTGTTTATGTATGACTTTCTCTCCTCCCCGCTGTGCCAAGCTGTCGAGTTTCAAGGAACGGAAGAGACGCAAACAATTTTATGCAGTAGTAGTAGTAGTAGTAGTAGTAGTAGTAGTAGTAGTAGTAGTAGTAGTAGTAGTAGTAGTAATAGAAGTAGTATTAGTAATAGAAGTAGTAGTAGTATGTAGTAGTAGTAGTAGTAGTAGTAGTAGTAGTAGTAGTAGTAGTAGTAGTAGTAGTAGTAGTAGTAATAGAAGTAGTAGTAGTAGTAATAGAAGTAGTAGTAGTATGTAGTAGTAGTAGCAGTAATAGATTTAGTAGTAGTAGTAGTAGTAGTAGTAATAGATTTAGTAGTAGTAGTGTAGTAGTAGTAGTATAGTAGTAGTAGTAGTAGTAGTAGTAGTAGTAGTAGTAGTAGTAGAAGTAGTAGTAGTAGTAGAAGTAGTAGTAGTTAAATCTGTACAACACTCCTAACTGGCTTCATATGTTTTAGATGTCATCACATTTATTGCCATGACAGTTTAAATAAATAAAGCGCCTATTTATTATTATTTAAAAAGGCGTGATGTGTGTGTGAATCCATTTTTTTCATCCACACGCACGATAAATGTTTGATTCAAGACTCCAGTGGCTTCCGTAACCCATAAGGGGAGGAAGAGGGGAAGCAATGATGGGAGGGAAGAGGGATAGGAATGAGGGGACAGAGGGGAAGGGAGGAGGGGAAGGGATGAAGGGAGGGGAAGGAATGAGGGGAGGGGAAGAGGGGACGGGAAGAGGGGATGGGGTTAGGGGAGGGGAAGAGGAGATAGGGTGAGGGGAGGGACAGAGGGGAAGGAATGAGGGGAATGAATGAGGGGAGGGACCGAGGGGAAAAGGGGATGAAGGGAGGGGAAGAGCGGATGAGGGGAGGGGGGAGAGGTAGGAATGAGGGGAAATAAGAGGGAATGAACAGAGGGGAAACATATATCATAAGTGCCAGGAAGTTAAAGCTTATGACTCATATTCTGATCTCAGCGGACCGACACCTAGCTTTAGTCTGTACAGGGAGACATAGGAGGCATGATGTAATCCTTGGAGACCATTAGATAAACAACTAGGAGAAAAAAGGAAGGGAGGAAAGAAAGGGAAAAGAAAATACAAAGCACCGAGTCTTTAAGAAAACTTTACATTCACCATTGAGTTTTTTCGGGAAAGCAGCCGAACTAGTGCTGTGTATCGTGAAACGTGAATTACGTTCATTACTCTCCTTTTTAAGTAATGATAAATAAGGACTTTTTCAAACTGTGATGGCAATATATGTGATAAAATTAAATAAAAATTACACCAGTTAGGAGTGCTGCATACAGGTTATACTACAACTGCTGTTACTACTACTACTACTACTACTACTACTACTACTACTACTGCTACTACTACTACTACTACTACAACAACTACTACTAATAATACTTTTACTACTACTACTACTACTACTACTACTACTACTACTGCTACTACTACTACAACTACAACTACTACTACTACTACTACTACTTTTACTACTACTACTACACTACTACTACTACTACTACTACTACTACAGCTACGACAACAACAACAACAACATCTACTACTACATACTACTACTACTAACCCCCCCCCCCCCCCCACACACACACACACGAATCCAATCAGGCCTGAAGTGTGCTGCAAGAGTTGAATCAGCGCGTAACACCACCTGCTACACTCGCAATCATCAGGACCCTAACACGCCTCAATGGGGTGTTGCCGTCTGTTTATCACGGCTTCTTTGAGGCGTTATGTAACAAAGCGTGTCTCAGGGGCCTGTGTGTGTGCCTTGAGAGAGAGAGAGAGAGAGAGAGAGAGAGAGAGAGAGAGAGAGAGAGAGAGAGAGAGAGAGAGAGAGAGAGAGAGAGAGAGAGAGAGAGAGAGAGAGAGAGAGAGAGAGAGAGAGAGAGAGAGAGAGAGAGAGAGAGAGAGAGAGAGACAGAGACAGAGAGAGAGAGAGAGAGAGAGAGAGAGAGAGAGAGAGAGAGAGAGAGAGAGAGAGAGAGAGAGAGAGAGAGAGAGAGAGAGAGAGAGAGAGAGAGAGAGAGAGAGGCGTGGTTGTATATCTCTAAATATTTACACATGACTGCATAAATAACAGCCATGCAAGTTCCATTAGTGTGTTTTGCTTGGTAAAGTTGTAAGCGTGTTTGTGAAATTCTGTGATTGTGTTAATGTTTTGGCGTGAGGAAGGCGTGGACACAAAACAATAGGGCGTGAAAAGGGCAAAATAAGGGCGTAACTAGAATACTTAAAGTTTTTTTTGCCCCATTGCAAGTAGCGAGAAGGGAACATCTTTACTGTACACTCTTAGAAAAAAAGGGTAGAAAAAGGGTAGAAAAAGGGTGTTTGTAGTGATGAAATACTGCTACCCTTTTCCTACCCTTACAAATATACCCTTTCGGATCGACGCAAATATATCCTTTTCCAACCCTCTCGTCTAAAAAGGGTAGATAAAGGGTAGATGAAGGGTATAATCGGCACCATCTACCCTCCAGCCTGGACATAGGGTTTAAAAAGGGTAGTGAGGGTGCGATGTAACAATTCTACCCTTAATGTACCCCTTATTTCTGAGAGTGCACTGTGCCTGTTACTTAACCCCTTCACGCCCAGATCTTTCCTTTGCTATAAATAATTGTATGTTGTCGAGCCATAAAATTACGAAAAGTAACTAAAAAACCAAATTAGTTACGCGACAAGGATACTAAACAGGTCATATCTATAAAAACATTGCTTATATTCACTAAAATCATCTAATGGTAGCCAAATTACAATGGAAATTACGTTCTGACTCTCAATGGGTTAAAGATCCATCTCACAATAGTATTTCTTAGTAACTATAATGTGTTCTTCCGGAGACAATGACATCGATATATAAGGCGACCGGACAAGGCGGTACGATGGCCAATGTGTGTGTGTGTGTGTGTGTGTGTGTGTGACGTGTGTGTGACGTGTGTGTGTGTGACCACCACCACCACTACCGTCCCAGCCTCGTACATACAACTTCCCGGATGTAAGATAAAAACCGCCGATAAACGAGGCTTAGTTACGATAACTGGTTCTCTTATATAAACTGACTGATTGTTATGAGGGTTTATGAGTACCACGTTAACTCTGGTTTTTAGCTTTACATTGAATACATACAATTAAGATGGTGGCTGAGTGGTTAGCGCTTGGTATACAGTAAATTTGGGGTCCCACGTTCGACTCCCGCTGTATGGATCGCTACCTATGTACTCTCCCTTGTGGTATAGTAGTTTGTGTTTGATGGAGAATATTTGGGGTCCCGCGTTCGAGTCCCGCCGTATAGGTTCGCTAATTACTCCTGGTGGTATGGCACGCTCGACGCTCATCCCGAAAACACCATAGTTCGAGCCCTCAGCCTGGCAAATAGCAAATACTATTGTACCTTTTATAGGAGCTGTCTTGAGTAGGTCATTGGGCCTTTAACAGTTTTCTCTTATGTTATTATGAATGTTGATCAGAAGAAGCAACGTGGTGACTGAACTGAAAACTATGAATGAATGAATGAGTGAATGAACCAGATACTACACTGAGTTATAGTTGTTTATCCCTCTCTTATCCTAGCTCTTCGTTGTAGTATACCAGGTGAAATAGCCAAATGAAGAGTTGACAAGTCTGTTAACTAAGGAGACGAAGTTGAAGAGGACCTATGAAGCGATACTAAGAGTCAAAGGTCACAAGAAGAAGAAGGAGAAGACTTGGGTTCCCGGGATCGTATATACTTCCATTTCACAAAAACATTTCACAAGAATAAGCACAAAACGGGGTGATCAAGCAACAAACACCACAACACTTCAAGAACCAGAATAAAATCACCGATACTAAGGTGTTACCCCCACACTTCTTCTACTTCTTCTACTTCCATTTGATTCTCAGTATTGTATAGGAGGTGGAAGCTGCCGGAACATACCTACCCAGGAAGCCGGCGAGACGAGACGCGAGACTATACTTCCTTTCATGTCAGGGGAAAGTTTTCGTTGGCAGTCCCGGCGACCAGATTATTCAGGCGTGGCCCACAACCCTGCCTTCCCGCCGCCCAGAGCTCAGGTCCGGCCCGGCACGTAAGAACATAAGAAAATAAGGAAGCTACAAGAGGCCGCCAGATCTACACGTGGTAGTTCCTATTACTTAATTAACACTACCTACATCCACCTTTTATCCCCATCCATGAATTTATCTAGCCTCCTTTTAAAATTTCCTAATGACTCCGCACTGACCACCTGACGACTGAGTCCATTCCAATCATTTACCATCATGTATTTCACGTGTTTTATATTCTGTTTCTACCCTTAATCAGTCCACTAAGACAAATATAAACAAGAAATGGTAAATAAAAGACTTCAAAACAACCATACTGACAGAGTTATATGTTTTGGGTCCATATTTTCTTGGCGGGAATAACAAGACAAGTAATAAATGACCCACTTAATGTTCGAGTTATTTTTCTACTCTTCACCAGTCCAATTTGATGTAAACATGAAGAAATGGTAAATAAAAGACTCCTAACTATCACACTGACGGAAATTTGTGAGTTGTTGGTCATTTATACTTTCTTGGCGGGAAAAACAATACAAAGAGATAAGTGAATCGTATCGTCCGGCAGCTTTTCAACCTTAGTCTATATTTCTGTGATCTTTTTACTCTCCTCTTGTACCCTCTCCTCCTTCTATGTAATCCCCTCTCCCCCCATTTTTCTTTAACCCCTTGAGGCCCAGAACGTAATTTTTATTGTAATTTGGGTACCATTAGATGATTTTCAGTGACTATAAGCAATATTTTATAGATATGACCTGTTTAGTATCCTTGTCAACTAACTAATCTTATATATTCATTTAGTACTTTTCGTAATTTTATGGTTAACAACAGACGATTTTAGATAGCAAAGGAAAGATCTGGACGTGAAGGGGTTAATAATTGTGTATAAATAATGTCCCGCAGTGAGTTGGACGGCGAGTAATAACACACTGCTATAATAAATAACAATACATTATATACACGTACACACAGGCCCTGACACTGCTAATAATAAAAGAATACGAGTTATATACACGTACACACCGGCCCTGCAAGTCACGCTAACACAAGGTCATGGCAAGGCGTGTGTGTGGTTTGTTGACTTTCAGCTCAATGGTAGTGATGATTTTCCTCGGTCCTTGCGCGTGATTATTTACTTTAAGTTACGTCAGGCAAAAGAAACGCAGCAAAAAGAAACGAGTATGTTATTTATAGCATTTTTTTGTGGGGATGATTTGCAGCGAATCACAACTATACTCTTGTGGTTTTTTTAACGAGGTGAAAAATCCTGACCCCTTGCTGCTTACTGACTGATATTTGATGCCAGGAGAAGGGAATATTACAGTTCTTCTAAATTTTTGCTCTATTTTATCATAGTTAACCATATTATCAGGTAAACATAGGCATAATTTTAAGCATGAGACCTTAGGATAGAATGGAATTTTTGCCTCGTTAAAAAAAATTGACTATAACTTACGTAACGAATTGAATTATGGAAAGAATTGAAAAAATAAAGAGTCGGTAGGAACCTCCATAACTCAATTAGCAATAAAAGGTGTAAGTCTCTTAAAATACGCAAAAAATTCACCATTAATTTATAAATGAATCTATACATTGACAACGACAAAGCTCTATATCTTGAGAACACACATACGGATTGATGCCACACCCACCCACACACCCACCCACACACGCCCACAGCCACCCACCCCCACCCCCACACCCACACCCACACCCACACCCACACCACACACACACACGCACACACACACACACACACACACACCACACACCACACACACACACACACACACAGGGGTTCATAGAGCGAAGTATACCCTGGGGCTATACAACATTCCGTCCTTGTCTCTCAGCATTGCCTCCGGGGAAGGAAAGCAACACTACGACCTCTAATAATAAGCAAATAACTAAGAACTAGGTATAAAATATTCTTAGTTATTCTTAGTGTCTTAGTTACTCTAATAATAAAGAGACGGCCGCTGGATATCCCAAGCGTCAAACGGTGTCGGATATCCCAAGCGTCAAACGGTGTCGGATATCCCAAGCGTCAAACGGTGTCGGATATCCCAAGCGTCAAACGGTGTCGGATATCCCAAGCGTCAAACGGTGTCGGATATCCAAGCGTCAAACGGTGTCGGATATCCCAAGCGTCAAACGGTGTCGGATATCCCAAGCGTCAAACGGTGTCGGATATCCCAAGCGTCAAACGGTGTCGGATATCCCAAGCGTCAAACGGTGTCGGATATCCCAAGCGTCAAACGGTGTCAGATATCCCAAGCGTCAAACGGTGTCGGATAAACTGTACAAGACTTATGAATAGATCTCGAATCCAGTACGTTTGATGCTTGGTTTCTAACACTATGCCGGCAGCCTGAGTGAATTATAGACAGAATTACGAATGTCTTTACCTTAACCCTTGAGACCCAGAACGTAATTTCCATTGTAACTTGGCTACCATTAGATGATTTTTAGTGAATATATGCAATATTTTATAGATATGACCTGTTTAGAATCCTTATCGACTAACTAATTTGGTATATTCAGTTACTTTTTGTAATTTTCTGGCTAACAACAGACGTTTTTTTTATAGCAAAGGAAAGATCTGGGCGTGAAGGGGTTAACAGATATCTTGTCACCCTTCCCTGCCTCCCTCAACACAGTTTTCTCGCTTGAAATATTGTCTAAAACCGCAACTTTCTTCTGTCCATGAGAACTCGTACTGAAACTCGCCACGCTCGCACTACATAGGTGTTAATCATAGTCTCGGTGCGGCGTTATTCAAGGCGATGAGTTGCGTTAACCGTGAAACCCGTCATTGAGTGTCCACTAAAGGAAAAAGAAATATAGAAGTAGTCTATGATCACACAACGTAACCTAATTCGAGTATCTGTGAGTTTCGGAGGCAGATACATATTACTATACTATAAGCAGAGGATGTGTTTGATTAACCCCTTGAGGCCCAGTACGTAATTTCCATTGTGATTTAACTACCATTTGACGATTTTTAGTGAATATAAGCAATATTTTATAGAGATGACCTGTTTAGTATCCTTGTCGACTAACTAATTTGGTGTATTCAGTTACTTTTCGTAATTTTATGGCTCGACAACATACAATTTTTTATAGCAAAGGAAAGATCTGGGCGTGAAGGGGTTAATATGATCTATAAAATCAATAAAAGTCCTTTAAAAATATCAAAACTACATCTTGACGGGCTTTTCTCAGTTACTTTTTCGACACAGGGCTATACAGGGCGCGAAAAGCAAACTAGTAGACGCAATTCTAAACATCTCATGACTTTCGCGTTGCTCTGTTCCGTAACAACGTGAATAAACCTCAAATAACCGCTGGTGAAAACAACAACAATAATTCTGCATCGGTATAACGCACGCGCAAAAAATAACCCGAATATAGACAGTTTTAAGCATCTCAAGACTTTCGCGCTGCTCTATTCCGTAACAACGTGTATAAACCACAAATAACAGCTGCCAAAACAACAATTCGGCATCGGTATAACGCAGGCGAGGATCCCAAGGCGTCACTCACCCATTGTTCTCCCGCGTACACTAACTACACATTCCCGCTGCATTCTGACATTCTCCCACCCATAGCGTCATTATCCTGTCTTCCCAGCCATAACCCGCGCCTCAGGGTGTCTCTTTCCCATCCCTAAAGTTTATTACAGCGATCATCTTGTTGCAACCTTCGCGAAAAATGGTGTCATCACTTGGCATTCAATAGCACTGTGCTCCGTCATCGTCAACACTTTCACACGACGAACCATTCATCCGTTTCCCGTGCATTCAGAAGGCTGTAGAAACGCGGTACTTTGTGCTGTCAGTCTCATGCTTACGTGAGAATCAGGCATAACATAACCATAGCCTGAAACATTGCCACACCAAAGATTGTAATCATTCTGGTGTGAAATACGTCACGGTGATAAGAGGAACGCCAAGAATGGAGCTATTAACCCCTTCACGCCCAGATCTTTCCTTTGCTGTAAAAAAATCGTATGTTGTCGAGCCATAAAATTACGAAAAGTTACGAATATACCTAATTACTTAGTCGACGAGGATACTAAACAGTTCATATGTATAAAATATTGCTTATATTCACTTTAAATCGTCTAATGGTAGCCAAATTACCATGAAAATTACGCTCTGGGTCTCAAGTGGTTAAGAGACATTCTTCAGGTGGCGCGATATTCCTATAAGATAATCAATTTATACCTCAGTAACTAATCATCTAAACTCTATAAAATTACTCCCAGACCCGTAGCCAGGACTTGAAATATGGGGGGCTATTTCTATCGTAGGGGGGCTATACGTTTTTATACTTTTCCTCCCACGTATATTTCTTCTAGAATGTATTTCTACTAGACTAGTAAGTTTTTACTAGCATTTCTACTAGAATGAAGGAGTGTAGCTGTATAGAATCAAATCACGTGTCATAAAAAAGTAGCAAATCTGGCTTTAATTTCGTATGTCTTTGTCTTGTGTAGGCAAATCATATACTCTTCTTAGTAAAAAAACTTCTGGGAGGGATAATGAGTTTCTTGGGAGGTCTAGGCCACCCCCCTCCCATTGCCCTCCAGTGGCTATGGGCCTGATTACATATAGGTGGTGCACATATAGTACGTATACTTTCTATGTACAGCAGTGTCTATATTGCCCACATGTATATATTATATTATATTTGCTTTAGTACTTAAGTTCACTCCCTCATGTCTGTATATTATGTTGTTCTTGTTTCTTTTTCCTGTATGCCTTCGGGTGAAAATAACATTATTATTATCATTATTATTATTACTCCTCGTGTGATCTGTAAGCCTGGCGTCAAGAGAGGTTATCATAAATATGCCATTGAATCTATCCTCGCATTTGATATGAGCCTATTACCATTATGTCCATCGCTCACCCCTGACAGCAACAAGGTGGTGGTGGTCGTTACCCTGTACATATAAAGCCTCTATGGTCACCCCACCCCGCACTCTCCCTCTTCCCCCGGCCGGTTGGTTCCATTTATAGGTGAAACTCAGCACTGATCTCTCTCTCCCTGGCCCAATAGGTTGATTTTGCGCTCTATCGACGTTGTAAACTGAATCGCTCGTACCACTTATAGAATGTATACAGTACTGCTACGCTATAAGGATTTTTGTAAGAGGATTTTCACTAACACGACGAAACATCCGAAATCTTAGTGTTTGGTGAAATAATGAAAGAAAATAAATGACGATTTACTACCGATTTACGCTTGATTTACTTACGATCGATCTACGATTTATTTATGATGTTGGCAGCGAGTTGGCAGATAATATTGCAACGCAGGCTAAGGTTTTTATTGGGGGATTATAACGAGGAACAGAACGTATTTATATATGGAATGACATAAATTACACACAAAACAATAGGTTAATAATAGTTCTAATTCATTTATAACCAGTAATTTTTAGTTCATATCTATGCATATACGCGATAAGGAACAATGTGCGATAAGATGCGAATCACGTCTAATTCACATCTATTGTTATTCTTCCTATGCCATCCAGACTTTGGTGGAGCATTACCACACACACACACACACACACACACACACACACACACACACACACACAAAGGTCACGCAAATAAAGTCCCGTTATTAACACACACACACACACACTCACACACACACACTCACACACACGGCAAGATCCAAAATAGAAAGTGAGCAAGTTGTTCCGTCGGTTCTCTGGGAAAGTGAATGGGGAGGCGGCGATGGGTGGGTGGGTGGGTGGGTGGGCGGGTGGCAAGGGTGGGCGGGAGGGTGGGTGCATGGGTGGGCGGTTGGGTGGCCTGGGTCGGGCGGTGGGTGTGCAGACAACTAACTTTCCATGCGATTTTGTTTTGTTATTTACGTTGTTTTTCAGAGGAAGGAAGAATATCACATGTTTTCACGACGACTACGGGAAAAAATGTATTGCATATTGCATGACTTTCCCTTTAAGAGATTTCTATTACCTTAAATTTCACTGTCAACTCAAATTTCAAGCTGTGCATTGTGAATTACCAGCTCTAGAAAGGCTACCAATTAGTCCTCGATAGACGAGTAAAATTACAAAACTATGTTATGAGGGGTGAGAGAAAGTTTAAGGGGGTGAGAGGGGAGGTATTGAAGGGGTGAAACAAAGTATGAGGTTATGAGGGGTGAACGAAAGGTATTATTCCAGATGAACACCGAATTCACTTTGGTGGACGAAACAATATTTTCTGGCGAGTTTTGGTGTGTTTTTAATTAATCTACAGGAACCACCTCGTGTAGATCTTACGGCCTCTTGTAGTTTCCTTATTTTCTTATGTTCTTATGTAAACGAAACAAACGCAGTAGTGAGGTGGCAACGAGTGGTGGTGAAATTATATATAGTAAAAAGGTGGTTGGTTGGTAGTTGGTGGTGGTTGGTTGGTAGTTCCGTGGTAGTGGCGTCCTACTAACCAGCCTGGTCTGAAAGGAGAAATTACTCACTTGTCTGGAGAGATCCTTGTACTTGCGCCGTATAAGTAAGACGCGCTGGGAACACGAGAACCCACATTTTTTTAACCCCTTGAGACCCAGAACGTAATTTCCATTGTAATTTGGGTACCATTAGACGATTTGTAGTGGATATAAGCATTATTTTATAGATATGACCTGTTTAGTATCCTTTGTCCACTAACTAATTTGGTATATTCAGTTACTTTTCCTTATTTTATGGCTAACAACATACAAATTTTATATAGCAAAGGAAAGATCTGGGCGTGAAGGGGTTAAGAGTATTTCTATAAGAGTATTTTATAAGAGTATTTTTTTTATACTATAGAGTATTTTTAGTTAGTATTTTTTTTTACAATGAGTCTGGATCTAACCAGAGGACGTCGGACGAAGCAATCTCTTATTATCAATTCTTTATAGGGGCTTTTTATTATTATTTTTTGTCCTAAGCCAGTCCTCTGAGATGTAAAAAATATGAATAAAAAAATTAAAAGCATTCATGAACACAAATTCATGAACTTATATACTATTATGTCGATTTTAACTAAATATGTGACGCTGGTAATATCAACACTATATCAGTGATTAAACTAATGTGTACTTTTCATATTTCTCGCGTTATTTTTTCACTTTTACAGTACGCGACAGACAGATAGTTTATGCTTGATTTCTGACTCTTCAATTTACCGAACTACTTTAACCTACTACTACTACATATGTGTCACCTTCAATATTATGAACTAATACTCTAATGTATCTATTCTATGTATGTATCTATCTAATGTAATCTAATGTAATGAACTACTAGCTAATGTGTGTCACCTCTTCTTTACAAGCACGTAACAGAATCCACTATAGCTAACAGGTCAAAAGATCACTAAGTCAGGCTGGCACTTTTGACCTCGATTACAGCACTGAGATGACCCTGAGACTCGATCCGTCAAGGTCACTCACACGAAGGAAGTTACAGACGGGTGACCAACATTCGTCTTCGTTATATAGACTCACAACCCCAATAGTCTTAACCCCTTGAGACCCAGAACGTAATTTTCAATGTAATTTGGGTACCATTAGACGATTTTTAGTGAATATAAGCGATGTTTTATAGATATGACCTGTTTAATATCCTTGTCGACTAACTTATTTGGTATATTCAGTTACTTTTCGTAATTTTATGGCTCGACAGCATACATTTTTTGATAGCAAAGGAAAGATCTGGGCGTAAAGGGTTAACACAATAACAACAATGCGGTTATATAATACTAAATTCTGAGTCTGAGTCCCTAAACAGAATGAGAGACATCCATACATACAATAGGCTACAAGCACATGATTTTAACACGCATTCCGCCGGTGTGGGTCAGCGCGCAGTGTGGCGGTGCGTGTGAGGCTTGTGGCTGGTACGTACGGATTGCGGGAGGGTGCGGCGCCGGGGAAGACACGGGGAAGGGGGCGTGGCAGACAGAGGGGTGGTAAGTATCGTAAGTATCGTAAGTATCGCGATCATGGTCGTCATCATACTTTGGGAATGCCGAACAGGTGCTCCTACTGTCTATACGGCCAGGAGAAACTCTAGGTTGGGACCTTTACATTTTTTTATTATTATTATTATTATTATTATTAATACCATCTTACATAATGTATAATTCTTCACAATAGAGAATATATTACACGTTAAAGGTGGGGTATTGTGAGTCATGTGTATGTGTATGTGTATGGCATTCCGGCTTTACTATGGGGAATTATTTTGCTATTTACAATTATATTTATTTATATATATTTACATCGGGAAAATGGAGCACGTAAACCTATACAAGAAGAAAAACCCGGCGGACTAGTGGAGATTAAAGATTTAAAAAAAACTATGAAAACATGAAATATCGACACACTATCCAAATAAAGTTTATAAAGATGGGTAAAATGACAGAATAAATGAAAAGAATGTATATGTTAAGCAATAGAGTGACGATATGAAGACGATATGTCGTTATGACGTGATATATGAAGAAGATATGTCATTTCAACCGAGGGTAAGGAATTAAAAGACGAAGATGAGGATTCCCACACAAAAATGTACGTGATTAGAATCTTGAACTTGTCTTACTGAACTCTTAATTAATCAGCTCGTGTTCTAAAATATTACATGATTATTTTTCAATGTATTTTCTTTAGTATGATGAACAAATGCTTTAAATGACTTGGGTCGTTCTTGAATAAACTGTCGAGTTAAAAATTACAATAAGGCCATTAATGATCCTTGTGATACATTTGTGATCTTTGCATTCCAAATCTGATGCATTAATACGTAACATCAGAATTTTATATTTTTTCATAGTGAAATTTCTTTCTTAGTTATTCACTCAAAGAGTCAAAAAAAGTAGCTTTCCTACATTTCCGTTTCTCAGACAGACTGTTCAAAAGACATTTTAATGAGGGCTTATCAGAAGCAAGCTTCTCTACTGCATGGAAAACGTATTACTATATTATTATTATACCTACATATGGAACCTACCTATATATGGAACTACCACGTGTATGCCTCGCGGCCTCTTGTAGCTTCCTTATTTTCTTATGTTCTTATTACCGTATTATCAAAAATTTCGCATCCACCAAGCACTGAGACCTCATTAAACGCTGCCAAGATGTATATGAACCTATTTGATTTACGATTTTATGAGAACAAAAACTTGCAGTGAAGAAATAAGCCACCATTGAAACTCCCTCCTTCCTGTAACCACAAGAAGCGTGACTTAACACACCGCCTTTATAGGTCACAGAATTCCATCACAAACTTCTCATTGACTCATTGTTTTAAAATTCTGGCGATATCCCGACCGATGCTAGATAATTGACTGACCGACCGACTTCCTTGAGCTTTTCTTATGTCTGTCTGCCTGCCTGTCTGTCTGGTGATACATGTGAATAGAAAGTATGTTGTTTGTGTCCTCTCGTGGCGCCCCCCTCAACCCCCTCCCCCCCAACCCCCGCTCCCCACCACCAAACCCCCCAGGCCACCGGCGCCGCTCATGGGGTTAGAGAGAAAACATCGCTGACAAGTTACTCGCATCATTACTATTCCGGCCCAAGGAGGAGGAGGAGGAGGAGGAGGAGGAGGAGGAATACATAGGAATATACATAGGAGTAACAGACACCAGGAGACCTATTGGTCCATAACTAGGGTATCTGCTGTACTACATACTACTAACTATCAACTACATGTAGGAGGAACAGTTGGAAAATGATACCATGTCCCTAAAGAAGATAGGAACATGGAAATTTCGTAGTGAGGAATGATAGGATATGAAATATACTAACTACAAATATCACTATCACTACTCGATCCGGGGGGACTATAATATGCATTCGCAGGGCACTATCAATACCCATTTACTTTACAGTGTGCGTCAAATCTGTTTTTAAATGTAGTTATTGTGCTGGCTTCGACAACATTTGCTGGTAACTTGTTCCATCGATCAACAACTCTAACATTGAAATACTATTTACGGAGATCTGTGATGCAACGTTGACCGTTTAGTTTTAGACCGTTATTTCTTGTTGGCACTTGAGGAGAAAGTTCGAATAGGTTCTCTTGATTAATGACATCAAATCCTTTTAGGATCTTAAAGGTTTCTATCAAGTCCCCACGGATTCTACGATCCTTTAAGGAAAACATATTAATTTTCCGCAGTCTCTCTTCATAAGATGAATTTCGCAGAGATGGAATTTGTTTGGTTGCTCTTTTTTGCACTGACTCAAATTTGGCTTGATCTTTTACGAAACAAGGCGACCAGAATTGCACGGCATATTCTAAGTGCGGCCTAACCAAAGACGTGTATAATCGTGTCATTACTTTTGGAGTTTTATGTTCAAATTTGCGTTTAATGAAGCCCAACATCATATTCGCCTTTTTGCTGGCAGCTAGGCAATGCAGACTAGTTTTAAGATCATTACTGATGATGACACCTAAATCCTTTTCCTGCTGGACCTCAGTTAGCGATTTATTTTGCATTTGATAGTTATATTTGAAGTTATCGTTGCCTATATGCATTACTTTACATTTATCGGAATTTAATTTTAATAGCCATTTATCACTCCAATCTGATAAGAGGAGGAAGAGGAAGAGGAAGAAGGAAGAGGAGGAGGAGATTCAATGTTTGTGTGTGTGTGTGTGTGTGTGTGTGTGTGTGTGTGTGTGTGTGTGTGTGTGTGTGTGTGTGTGTGTATTTACCTAGTTGTATTTACCTAGTTGTGATTTACAGGGCCTGAGCTACACTCGTATGGTCCCGTCTCCGTATCTACATTTATCCAGTCTTTCTTTGTTTCCAGTGTGTGTGTGTGTGTGTGTGTGTGTGTGTGTGTGTGTGTGTGTGTGTGTGTGTGTGTGTGTGTGTGTGTGTGTGTGTGTGTGTGTGTGTATGTGAGGGGGGGATGTGGAGGAAAGATAAATAAGATACTTTGATCCTATCTAGACACTTTGCAAGTACCAACTACAAGGTTATTGACTATACAAAGCGCCACCACGCCAGGACGAACTTGTGGAGGAAAGAGCGGAGATGTGTGATGGAAGGGCATCCGCTACATACATTCCATCAGGTATAGAGCTTAGAACTTCCTCTAGAATGGGAAGTGAGACGAGGTGCCGCTGGATCGACTATAAGAAACCGCCAGTCTGATGTCAAGCTAATGTTATCCCTTAACCCCTTTACGCGCAGATCTTTCCTTTGCTATAAAAAATTGTATGTTGTCGAGCCATAAAATTAAGAAAAGTCACTTAATATACCAAATTAGTTAGTCGACAAGGATACTAAGCAGGTCATATCTATAAAATATTGCTAATATTCACTTAAAATAGTCTAATAATAGCCAAATAACAATGGAAATTACGTTCTGGGCCTCAAGGGTTAACAATAAGACAACCAATAATTTATGTATCCTTATATCCCTTATCAATATCCTGCTTTCTATTTATATGACTCCCTTAATTCTTATCCCCCACATCTACTAAAGTCGTTCTTTCGCCTTAGTCTTCACGTATTCATAAGAACATACGAAAATAAGGAAGCTACAAGAGGCCGCGAGACCTACACGAGGTAGTTCCTGTAGTATTCGAGGTAGTATTCGGTTCTTCAAAGCATCATCAGCGGAGCAAGACGGAAGCAAGAAGCAGAAAGGCATGACAGATGAGCAGCGTCGCGCGTGCACTAACCATAACAATACGCTTGACACCCATTGTGGAGTCAATTTCGATCACTCTCAGGAGGAAACCCGGTATAAATTACACTGCATTACCGTATAGGTTGGACACGTCATTATAAAGTACTCCTGATATTATATGTTGTTATGTATACTGTTAACCCCTTCACTCCCAGATCTTTCCTTTGCAAAATAAAATCGTGTCTTGTTAGGTATAAAATTACGAAAAGTTACTTAATATATCAGATTAGTTAGTGGACAAATATACTAAACAGGTCATTGCTATAAAGTATTGCTTATATTAATTAAAATCGTCTAATGGGACCCATATTACAATGAAAATTACGTTCTGGGCCTCAAGGGGTTAACAGAGATGTAAACAATTTAAATTAAGTCTGTAAGGAAGCTATCAAGTGAATCACACAAGGCAAGGAAAAGCGTATGCAGGGTGTGTGTGTGTGTGTGTGTGTGTGTGTGTGTGTGTGTTGTGTGTGTGTGTTTGTTTCACCGTCCCATATGACCCCCTTGACGCACGTGACGCAGTTCTCGGTCTTCAGATACACAGCCTCGATGCGTCGGTCAGCCTCAAGTACTGATCCACTCGAAGACGCGAATCACCTGCCATCTGCCACAGCGCTCACTGTTTCTAATGGCAAAGAAATACCCCCCCCCCCAATAAAAAAAAAAAAACGCGTCAAGCAGTGCTGTGCATCGTGTCAAGCCGTCACATCTCTGTATAGCAGCAGCGGCTACGTTAGATAATTTGGTGCCGTGTTCTCCTGTGATCAGCGGCGTGTGGTGTGAACACATTTGCGTTTGTGGCCGGACACCTGTGATGCGGCTTGAGGGGGGCAACACCTGACACCCGGGAGTCCAGGGAGAGGGAGGGAAGGTGACTGAAGACATGGAGGAGTAATTGAACATAGTATCATGTCATACCTTTGTTCAGGATGATCACAGGCTCAAGGCAGAAGACCCTCTGACATCCTAGGAGGGTGGCCCTCGGGCTGCGAGGCGAGGGAGGTCCGACGTTTCCTCAGGACTGTCTTGTTGATCACAGTAACAGATGGTGACAGGTGGTCAAAGTAAGTCCAACAGTCTTCGTGATGGACGCGCGTCTCTTGGTAACTACTAAGTATCCTCTCGATAACACTGCCTTATATTTTCCGGTAAGTTCACGTGGCTCGCTTGTCCTCAGACATCCTTCCAGGCTGAGGTCAGCAGTCGTGGTTTGTTAGGTCAGCAACACTCGTATGACCCCGTCAACAACACATACTCAGCATTAGATGTAAGCCGAGCGTCTACAAGTAACTAGAACATAATATTGGTAGGGAGAGTCGACCCAAAGCTCCGAGAGAGAGTAAGTGTGTCAGTAGTAGGTCCAAGTGAGTCAGCCGAACTCAGGAGAGCCAAGAGAAACTGTAGTGCGTCCCGCAGCGCGGCCCAGCACTGACTGCACCCCCGACGCCGCGCAACCGGCCACCTCGCTCTCGCTGACACTTTCCCCAAGGTGTCCAAGACAACGCCAGACAGTTCTTCGTCCAGACACCCTCTTGAGACTCTCGTGTTGACAGGGTGGAGAGGCTCGTCTCCTGACCCATCGCTGCCAAGGAAGCAGCAAGTCTTTAGGGCGGCAGTGGTGGCCAACACGATGAAGTCACTCGGCTTGACGACTCTCAACGTCCCGCTTTTTGCCGCGTGCAGGAGAAACACACGTAGTTTCAAGGGCGACTTTCTACACACATGTGCGTGATGCACAAGACTTATTGCGTGCATGAATGATCTTTGTGGAAAATTCACTCTGCATAACGTGTCCAATAGCAATGTGTGCCTCCTCAGTCCTCTCCTTCACAGACAGCAACTACTCTCCCACACGGCTCATTAATAGAACCAAAGGCCATTTTCACACTTAGGCTAGGTACTTTCTGCTAGCATTTAATACAATGCAAATATACATGTGAAAAAAAATGCCCTGAATCTCCTTATCTTGACATAAGTATAAAGAAATTAATATCATCAAAAGAATATATAATCACTTTGCATAAGCTCAATGTACTTGGATCTCTATAATATGTACCATAGCTATCTATCGATCTATCTATTTATCTATCTATCTATATGGTTTAACAAGCTCTGGATAATAATATGAATTAGCAGACGTATGTAGACTGTTGCTTATTCTCTATGCAATGATGGGTCGATGTTCACCAGGAAGTTTGTGGTGATAATCCGTAACCTGTAACACTTTTTTTTTGTTGCACACATTTCCTGGATTCACAATGGAGCACATCAAGCGATAATATGTGCCATTTAAAACACACACACACACAGTAACTATGATCCTATTTTTAGCGTAACACATATTCCCATTTGGTAAAGAAGAGAAAGGGAGAAGGGAAGGGAAAAGTTGAACAGTGTGTAGGAATTATAACAAAAACAGTTGCTTAGAGGATAGAGATGCGTTTTGCGAATGAGTCTCGTCGTAAAAATGTTCCTAGGAAAAACTATTACTATGAGATACGTTGTGTGAATGAGTTTCGGATTGCGGGAGATTACATAGAAGGCGGGGGCGGGAAGGGGCGGAGTCTTTAACCTTATTCCATTTTCACTGTTTGGTATTAAATAGATAAAGAGATATAAATAAAATGGTGGATAGATAGATGAATGAATAGGGAAATAGATAGTGATAGAGATAAAATGGTGGCTAGATAGATGAATAAATAGGTAAATAGATAGAGATAGAGATAAAAAGGTGGATAGATAGATGAATGAATAGGTAAATAGATAGTGATAGAGATAAAATGGTGGATAGATAGATGAATGAATAGGTTAATAGATAGAAATATAGATAAAAAGGTGGATAGATGGATGAATGAATAGGTAGTTAGATGAATAGATACAGATATCCCTGGAGAATGCATGTAGAATGAACTGGCCAAGCTTATACCACACCACAAGCTGAACTGGCCAAGTTTATACCACACCACAAGCTGAACTGGCCAAGCTTATACCACACCACAAGCTGAACTGATCAAGCTTATACCACACCACAAGCTGAACTGGCCAAGTTTATACCACACCACAAGCTGAACTGGCCAAGCTTATACCACACCACAAGCTGAACTGATCAAGCTTATACCACACCACAAGCTGAACTGGCCAAGTTTGTACCACACCACAAGCTGAACTGGCCAAGCTTATACCACACCACAAGCTGAACTGATCAAGCTTATACCACACCACAAGCTGAACTGGCCAAGTTTATACCACACCACAAGCTGAACTGGCCAAGCTTATACCACACCACAAGCTCAACTGGCCAAGCTTATACCACACCACAAGCTGAACTGGCCAAGCTTATACCACACCACAAGCTGAACTGATCAAGCTCATACCACACCACAAGCTGAACTGATCAAGCTTATACCACACCACAAGCTGAACTGGCCAAGTTTATACCACACCACAAGCTGAACTGGCCAAGCTTATACCACACCACAAGCTGAACTGGCCAAGCTTATACCACACCACAAGCTGAACTCATCAAGCTTATACCACACCACAAGCTGAACTGACCAAGCTTATACCACACCACAAGCTGAACTGGCCAAGCTTATACCACACCACAAGCTGAACTGGCCAAGCTTATACCACACCACAAGCTGAACTGATCAAGCTAATACCACACCACAAGCTGAACTGATCAAGCTTATACCACACCACAAGCTGAACTGGCCAAGCTTATACCACACCACAAGCTGAACTGGCCAAGCTTATACCACACCACAAGCTGAACTGGCCAAGCTTATACCACACCACAAGCTGAATGGCCAAGCTTATACCACACCACAAGCTGAACTGATCAAGCTTATACCACACCACAAGCTGAACTGGTCAAGCTTATACCACACCACAAGCTGAACTGGCCAAGCTTATACCACACCACAAGCTGAACTGGCCAAGCTTATACCACACCACAAGCTGAACTGGCCAAGTTTATACCACACCACAAGCTGAACTGATCAAGCTTATACCACACCACAAGCTGAACTGGCCAAGCTTATACCACACCACAAGCTGAACTGGCCAAGCTTATACCACACCACAAGCTGAACTGGCCAAGCTTATACCACACCACAAGCTGAACTGGCCAAGCTTATACCACACCACAAGCTGAACTGGCCAAGCTTATACCACACCACAAGCTGAACTGACCAAGCTTATACCACACCACAAGCTGAACTGATCAAACTTATACCACACCACAAGCTGAACTGACCAAGCTTATACCACACCACAAGCTGAACTGATCAAACTTATACCACACCACAAGCTGAACTGACCAAGCTTATACCACACCACAAGCTGAACTGATCAAACTTATACCACACCACAAGCTGAACTGACCAAGCTTATACCACACCACAAGCTGAACTGGCCAAGCTTATACCACACCACAAGCTGAACTGGCCAAGCTTATACCACACCACAAGCTAAACTGGCCAAACTTATACCACACCACAAGCTGAACTGACCAAGCTTACCCTGCGCGATATCTTTCATGCATAGTTAAGTCCGGGAAAGCTTGGTGAGTCTCCCGGTATATTACAGGGGCTAATAACGTGTCCGTGTCTCATGGGGACGAGCTTCTGTGCCGCACACTAATGGCGCACTTAGATAAGGGATGGGACAGGCCGGCAGCTGGTGTCTCCATCGCTCAGACACAGGGCCGCGATGCAAGGACTTTTTATCAGGGTAGAACAAGAAGAAACTGATTCAAGCTGGAAAAGTGTAATTTAAAAAGGAAATAGGGAAAAACTGGTTCACAAATAGGGTGGTAAATGATTAGAATGGACTCGGTAGACAGGTAGTTAGTGCGGAGTCATTAAGGAGCTTTAAAAGGAGGCTGGGTTAACAGGCAAGGGAAAGGGAGGCCTAGGAAAGGAGAATTGAGGATATCGTGAATTGAAGAAAAGGGAAAAAGGGAAAAGAACAAAAGCAGAGGAAATTGACAGTGAAATGAAGAAAAAAAGGATGAAAAAAAGTAGTCACGAGGATCACACAATGAGAAGAGGAAGACAAAAGAAAGTGCAAGTCAAGAACAAGGAGGCTTAAGATCGAGCCATTTCGAGAGGCATCTAGGCGAGGCAGGATAGACGGGCCACCACCCAGCCATCTGTAGCACCACCTGTCTGCCCACTCCACCTGTCTGCCCACTCAAGGCCACTCCGCCCACGCCCATCCCTCACCCACAGCCCACGCCCAGCCCTCACCCTCAGCCCAAAACACAAACCCACGCCACTGCTACAATATGTTCTCGTCATACATCATGTGGAGTGACGCGTGCATGCCCTTGGGTAAAAGAGAGGAATTTTTAGAAGGAAGAAAATGCATAGAATCGAAGGTTAGGTTGACTTTGAGGTATTTCTTGATCAAATTGCTTCCTTATTTTCAGCCTTGTTAAAATGATAATAAAGAAGGAAGAATAGAAGAAGGAAGTCCATTTTTTCTATTTTTAGAAGGAAGAAAATGCATAAAATCGAAGGTTAGGTTGACTTTGAGGTATTTCTTTAGAAACTTGCTTCTTTTTATAGTCTCGTGTTAAAATGATAATAAAACAGACAGTCAAGTATACGTGGCTGACCTGCATCATATAAAGAAAAAGATAATTATCTGTTTCGATTAAAGTTCGTGTTTTTAATCAATACTAAATTAAATAATAATGAGGTAAAGAGAGTCAGATACGCATATAAGTAATCAGCATCAAAATATGAAAGTAACAAGAAAACAAAGAATTAGAAGTAAGGTGACAGAATAAACTGACCTAATTATTTCTTCGTTATTTTTTTTCCTAATACTTTCTTTCCCGTCACACCATTTCCCGCCGCTGATAGCCTCGGGCAGGGAGGAGGAGGAGGAGGAGAACTAGCAAGGAGTCACCTCAATCAAGTTAGAAGTCCAGGAGGTAACACACGATCATTAACATCACAAACAGAGTAAGTAATACGCATCAGATATTCAGTGTTTACTTTTTACTTAGTGTTTACTTAGTGTTTTTTTTCTTTTATACATCACAAAGGACTGGCCAAGAAAAAATAAAAAGAAGTAACCAAAATCCCGCTTAGTTGCCAGTCCCTATCTAGAAAGAAGACAGTAAGAGAATATAAAAAGGGAGGGTGGGCCAATTTAAATTTAGTTTAGACCTTTTGCTTCCTATTGGAGATATAATTAAGAGAGACGCGATGATATACTATCTTTTTAATGGCTGTAGTACTTAAGTTCAGTTACTCATGTATTTATATTATATTGTATGTATTTTACTATATATGTATGCCTTCGGGTGAAAAAAAAATATATATATATATATACACGGATCAAAACTAATCAGATATAAATGCCTCATCATGTTCATTTAGCTTCATCTAAGTATCAATTTGCTTTGTTATAGTCTTCTGTAGTTCCGCAATGACAAATCCAAACTATGGTATTTTCTAACATGACAATAATTACGTAATAAATATCTAACTGGAGTGCACGATGGATAGCTATCGTCTATTTTTTAATCGAGGCAAAAATTACATTCTATCATAACGTCTCATGCTTAAAATATGCCTATGTTTACCTGATAATATGGTTAACTATGATAAAATACAGCTGAAATTTATAAGAAGCGTAGTATTCCCTTCTCCTGGCATCAAATATCAGTCAGTAAGCAGCAAGGGGTCAGGATTTTTCACCTTTAATAAAAACAGCGTGTAGTGAGGAATGTTTTTTCTAACATAGCTGGAGCAAGCGAGTAAGCGAGCTGGCTACACAATGGAGCGGCTCTGCTCCCCCGACTCTTAGGTGACAAGAACTATGCCACCACCACTTGGCACCCTCTCACCTATACGTACACAGCAGGGAGGCAGGGTGGGAGGGTGGAAGGGAGAAGGGTGTGAGTGTGTGCTAGAGTGTGTTTGAAGTAAGAGGGGAGGAAGAAGGTATAGGGTTAGGAGAGGGGAAGAAAGGAAGGTTGAAAGGCAAGGATTCAATGATATAGTGTTGAGTTTTAAAAGAGGAAGAAGGGAAATAGGAGGTGAAAGAATGAGGAAATATTAGTAAGAGTTGTTTACGTATACAGTGAGGAGGGTTATGTGTTATTCACCCATGGTCTTGTTCACGCGAGTCAGACTCGCGATCGCCAGTTTCACCCTCCTGGAGCGAGCTTGGAGCTCATTATTACCGATTTTTGGGTAATACTGGGACCTCACACATCACACACCCCCATCCCCTTGCTCAAGTGGGACAGTAACCGTCCGAATTTGTCAGTGAAAAAGCATGAGCGAGCGAGGATTCGAGCCGGTTAACCATAAAATGGCAGGCCAACGCTCTATCCACTTGACCATCGTGACGGTGTGTGTCTGTGTGTAGGGAAAACAGGCAAGGAAAAGTTTGTCAAAGGAAAGAAATATCGAGGATATTGAGAATTCAATAAAAAAATATAAAAAATAGAATCCGAGAAAATTGGCAGGGTAAGACAGGTGAAAATTCCACACAAAATTAAATAAGACTCGTAAGAATGAAAAACAGGGAGACGGCAGGTAGGAGGCTAATAGTCCAATGCAAAAACGAAAATGAATCCAAAAAAAGAGGTGTAAGAAAAAAAAAATCTAGTAGGTGAAAAAAAAGAAAAAAAAGAAAAACTATAAAAAAAATGACAAGTGACTGCTATGTGGTTTGCAACAGTCACTCGATTTGAACCATTCTTCCCGCCGTCTACGATGGATCCACGCACCGTCACCAGCCTGCATCGCCTTCGCCTGGGCTATCTCGGAAAAACCCAAATGATGAATGAAGCGCCCAACCCATGCGAACATTGCCTAGAGGTGGAGGAATCACAACTACTACAGTATGTCCTGTCACTACCCTTCCACCGCCCGGCTGCGCCTCTACCGTCACACAACTTACCCAAGGAAAGTCGAAACGGCAGCCTCAGTCCTGGGTGCTGTCCCCCTAAATGTCCTTGCTGAAGTCGTCGCCTCATACCCTCCACCCCGCTAACTACTGTGACATCTAGCTACTTAACACTGACGGGCTCTTAGAAAGCCCGCGCCTTCCTACAATGGAAGTGCAATATTAGAAAAAAAGAAAAAAAAGAAAAGTGGCTGACCATTTAACGTAACATGTCACTAAGAAGAGTGCATGATGCTATTTACAGCCCCAGTAACACGCGTGCCCTCACCCAGTACCGATACCTTCACCAGGACCCCCAGTTGGCACAGTGGATAAAGCCATGAGGCAGGCAACACACAGGGGGGACGAGGAGGTGGCAGCGGGCCAGAGACACGTACCCAACCCACCCTCCAGACGCCTGCCTCCTATAAACACTTCTTTTTAACTCGCTTCATTCTTTTTTCATCCTATATACACCCCTTCTTTTTAACTCGCTACACTCTTTTTTCATCCTATATACAACCCTTCTTCTAACTCTCTACATTCTTGTTTCAGTCATTTTCCTTATCATGGCTCATTCATCATATCCAGTAAATAGTTAATAGGTAATTTGTGAACTCATGCATACATAAATGGGTGTTATAAAATCCTCCACCCCTTCTTTTTCATATTCTTTTTAATCTATAGATGATTTAAAGAGCCATCCTCGCATTCTTAACGCTCGGCTCGTTGTCAAAGCAGAGTTGGCACGCGTTGGTTGCAAAATGAGGAAGCATATAGCGCGCATTTTGCCCTTTTCTTAAGTGGGTTTTTTTCTCCTAATTCTTATCAGTATCTTATCTTCTACACACGAGTATATGGATACATACATACCCATTTATACATACAAGGAGTGGTGCTGATGTTATAACAATATGATACTATGATACACTGAAAGCAGATGTGTGTGTGTGTGTGTGTGTGTGTGTGTGTGTGTGTGTGTGTGTGTGTGTGTGTGTGTGTGTGTGTGTGTGTGTGCGTGCGTGTGTGTGTGTATTCTTACCTAATTGTATTTTGACAGGATGAGTCAAGCTTGTAATGTCCCGTCTTATAATAAATACTATTCAATCATATTTGTTTTAACAGCTAGGTATACTCTCTACATTCTTGTTTCAGTCATTTTCCCACACCCACGACTTCCTTCCTCAACGCGCGCGTGTGTGTGTGTGTGTGTGTGTGTGTGTTTACCGAGCTGCAACACACAGGGCCTGAGCTATATATACTCCAATGGTCCTTCTCCGTATCTATGTTTATCAAGTGTGTGTGTGTGTGTGTAAATAAGGTGACGAGCAGTGTCTTTAAATGACTGCGAACGCGTGTGTTTAAGTCTGCGAGGCTTCCCCAAAAATAGCCGAGTGTGGATGGCCGATACGTAGATGTTATTAGTACTTATTACACCTCAAACTAGAACACGTTACGGTGAGAATAGGGGGATGAGGAGACAAGGAGGGTGTGAAGAAGTGGCTGGTGGGTGTGTGGTGGCAGCCAACTCATGCCCACATACCCCTGTGTGTGTGTGTGTGTATGTGTGTGTGTCTTGGCGCTTGTAAACTCTCTTCACATTGTAGGTTTAGTGAGTGAGTGTGTGCCGGCGGATAGTGTTCCCTGCGCCACCTCTTGTCACCCGTGTAACTGCAGTGTATAAGAACATAAGAAAATAAGGAAGCTACAAGAGGTATAGTTTCGTGTGGTATACTTGCGCCGCGCGGGGATTTAGCGGGAAGTCTTGTGCCTATCCTTATCGAACACTGATTATTCCTCCCAGTGGTAGTCGGATGTTGTGCTATAATGATCTTATGAAAACTTTTCTACTAGAGGAATAATCTCACAAGACATTTATGAGCTTGAGTGAGGAAAAAAACACACAAGGTGATGATAATGTTTAAGATGTTACGTTCGTTGCATATAACTGAATGGGAGAAAATAAAAAGAAATGAACAGCGAGTATGATTCCAGTACATATTAATGGTGGATAACTCAGAAATAAGGTGACCAGTGACTGATCATTATTACATTGATTCGAGTGATTCATTTAGTGATTCGAACATTTCCGGTAATAAGCGAGACACTGAGATGAAAGTGTCTTTTTCCTTCTCTTGTATATGTTTAGCGCTATAGTGGCCACGTATGAAAGCCGTTGCCACACACCATATCGCTTCTTAATGAATTCTGGTCAATAAAATCTAATATAATCATACTACTGCTTGAACCATATTGAGTACCTTGCCTTATCGAGAATATTTTGGAGTCTGTAAAAAGCTTTTCATTCTTTGCAAGGCAGCTCCTGCTTACCTATTATACTAGATCCCTAGCAATGTTTATCTAATTCGTCTTAATAGATTGTAATCTACGTTAACTACCTGACTGCTAATTGCTAGTTCCACTCATTCACAATTAACTAGTGAACCAGTCCTTGATTAATTCCACCCGACAGGGTGGCATGGTTGGTAGAGTTGCCGACTCGCGTGTGCAGCGTCCTTGCGCATTCGGTCAGCGGTTCGAGCCCGCCTGGTTCGTCCTGACGCTTTGTATAGTCCTTGTACAACCTTGTAGTTGGTACTTGTAAAGTGTCTAGATAGGATCAAAGTATCTTATCGTATCTTGATTATTTCCTTTTTAAAGTTGCGTATTTCCTTTTTAAAGTTGCGTATTTCCTTTTTAAAGTTGCGTATTTCCTTTTTAAAGTTGTGTATTTCCTTCTTAAAGTTGCGTATTTCCTTTTTAAAGTTGTGTATTTCCTTTTTTAAGTTGCGTATTTCCTTTTTAAAGTTGCGTATTTCCTTTTTAAAGTTGTGTATTTCCTTCTTAAAGTTGCGTATTTCCTTTTTAAAGTTGCGTATTTCCTTTTTAAAGTTGTGTATTTCCTTCTTAAAGTTGCGTATTTCCTTTTTAAAGTTGCGTATTTCCTTTTTAAAGTTGCGTATTTCCTTCTTAAAGTTGCGTATTTCCTTCTTAAAGTTGCCTTTACCCATATATAGGATAACACTTGGTATCGGTGGGTGTTTATAATATACTGGACGAGTGTTTAGTTTTCACCACGAAGACTTTTAGTGATGATAACTAGTGGTGTCTCCCGCGAGTTAACCCCCACGGTGCTATAAATAGTGCGCCGCGCCACCACACGCACCCCAAACACCGCCCGCCAGCCATGTCTTGACCAAACTATCTATATCGCCTCTCACAGCCTATACACATACTCGCGTGGCTGTAACTATAGTCTTTCCAATGTATCAAGTCACTTTAGTCGGTTTAATTTCTACCCATAACCATTATAATTCTATATATATACATTCCTACTCTCCCCCTATGGTGACTCATAAGAAGGGGGGGGGACAAAACTACCACTCTACTAATTGAGAGTGTGGTTGGTGGATGATTTCTACAAGTGACTTGATAAAATGGAAAGACTATAGTATCTATATCGCCTCTCACAAGCTATACACACACTGGCGTGGCTGTATAACTATCTATATCGCCTCTCACAAACTATACACACACTCGCGTGGCTGTATAACTATCTATATCGCCTCTCACAAACTATAGGCTGCACACACTCGCGTAGCTATAGACTATTTCTTTACCTATTCATTCATGTACACGAGGAAGTGGTCAACCAATGATAATTTACACTAAATTTTGTTTTTCTTGCATGAAAGAGGACTGGCCAAGGAAAGAGAGAAAAAAAAAAAAAAAGCCATCTTATTATATACGTATTATCAGCCCCCGTATAGTAAAAAAGACGTAAAATAATAAGAGAGAGGTTGGGCAATCAATTAACCTGCATTTACTTAGGGATGTTATTTCTTATTAGTCGAAACGAAATAATGAAAACCCAAGAACTGTCAGAGGTTTCATGACGTTGTAAGTCCGTCACGTGTCCCTCAGCCCTGCTCTCCTCTAGCCTCTATAATACCCTGGCCCTGTGATACCCTGTGGTTGTTCATCAGGGGAATCATCAAAGGGCTTGGTGGTGCAATGAACAGCTCAACAAAACAGAACTGTGTGTCAGGACGATGAGATCAACCAAATGATAAATTATTAGAGAGCTTTAAAGGGAGGCTAGATAAATTCATGGATGGGGATGAAAGGTGGATGTAGGTAGTGTTAAGTAACAGGAACTACCACGTTTAGGTCTCACGGCCTCTTGTAGCGTATTTATTTTCTTATGTTCTTATGTGCTAAGCTAGAGTGATGACATTTTCACTGTTACTGTTGTGCAGGAAACAGCCATGAGACCAGATCCTGATACCTCCAAACAGTGTTCAAACAAAGCATATTTGAAGTGTTTCAAGGATATACTACACCAATAGCTGTGAGAGGTAATGGCATCTTTCAAGGAACTGTACGCCAAGTTTCGCGGACTGCTGCTGGAGTCATGGCTGACCAACGACGTGGCCGCACACTTCGGCCCGGCGGCCACGCTGGACGGCATGTTCAAGTACCTGTGGTCGCAGGCCGAGGCACAGCAACAGCTGGAGCCTCCCCCCGGCAACCATCGCATCAGCAGGAAAGGCGCATCGGAGGCTGAAAAGTTCCGCAACGAGGGAAACCGCTTCTACCGAGAGAAAAAACTAGAGCAGGCATTGCTGGCCTACAACTACAGCATCCTGGCAGCCCCTCACCCGGGTCTGGACAGACAGGCCCACGAGACACAACATGAGGGACTGCCACTCGCCTTGGCCAATCGCTCGGCAGTGCTTTACGAGATGGGTCAGTACAAGGAGGCCCTGGCGGATGCCGAGCGAGCCCTCACCCTGGGCTACCCGCCCTCCAAGAGGCATCGCTTACAGGAACGAAAGGCTAAGTGTCTCCAGGCCATGGGTAAAATGGAGGAAGCCAATGCAGTCCTGGATGAGACTATCGATGCCCTCGCCGCCATGTCCCTGGACGAGAAGGAGATCACGGCCGTCAAGAATAACATCACCAAATTGAAATCCACGTGCGACAACAAGCAGAAAATGACGCCTGCCTCCCCCCGGTATCAGCACGTGTTTTACAAGGGCCCTGCGCGTCCCCCCGCAGTGTCGCAGCCCAACCCTGACCTGCCGTGCCTCAGTGACGGCGTCAGCATACAGTACACACCCATCCGCGGCAGACACCTGGTGGCAGGGAGAGACATCCTGCCAGGTAAAACACAGGCAGTCTTGTTTTCTGCCTGCCACATCAGCCAACATTTGATTTACAATGAATGATGATAAGTAAAAAATCTTAATTCATATAATCTTACTGGATACTGCATCATTTTTTTTGCCTTAAGTAGATTTTAAGTAAATATATTAACTGTAAAACTCATCAAACAGGAGTATTATTTTCATCATTAAATTGGCTTTTAATTAACCCCTTCACGCCTAGATCTTTCCCTTTCTATAGAAAATTGTATGTTGTCGAGCCATAAAATTACGAAAAGTAACTAAATATACCAAATTAGCTAGTGGACAAGGATACTAAACAGGTCATATCTATAAAATATTGCTTATAGTCACTAAAAATCGTCTAATGGTAACCAAATTACAATGGAAATTACGTTCTGGGTCTCAAGGGGTTAATATTTTGTCTCTGTCTATCTGAGCCTGGTGTGTGCATTACAGGGGAGGTGCTAGTGCAAGAAGATGCCATCGCCGCCACCGTCAAGCTGGACGCCACTCTGCGCTCTCATTGCTCCACCTGCCTGCACCGCTGCCGCACCCCCCTCCCCTGCCCCTCCTGTTCCCTGGTGCGTGCTGATTGATTGATTGATTTAATGCCAAAAAAGGTGAATGTGCCAGACATCAGAGGTCATATGGCACTATGGCAAAGCATATAAAGGGGAGGGGTTAAAGAAAAATAGCGAAACGGTGAGGGAAGGGGAAAGAACGGAATGTTACAGCAGGATGGTTAGATCAGATGCAGGATGTGGATTTGTTGGAGGAGGAAGATTACATTTTCCAGGGAGAAGGATGGGGATTCCGGGAGAATGTCCGCAAGACAGTGAGGTCGGGAAAGGGAGGACAAATGAGGGAAGGAACTGGAACGGGCAATAGTAAGATGGGGACAGGATATTAGGACATGTTGGACAGTGAGAGGAGCTTGGCAGGGTGTACAGAGGGTTGGGGAGGAGCACCAAGGGTTGGTGTGTGCTGATCCATCCAGTAATACATGACCATTCATTATCTTACTGATCTTGATGGCAAAGAAATCATTAACTATAGTCTTTTTTTTTACGAGGCGAAAATTCCATTCTATCTGTAGGTCTCATGCTTAAAATGATGCCTATGTTTACCTGATGATATGGTTAACTATGATGAAACACAGCTGAAAATTAGAAGAACTGTAGTATTCTCTTCTCCTGGCATCAAATATCAGTCAGTAAGCAGCAAGGGGTCAGGATTTTTCACCTCGATAAAAAAACTATAATCTTGGTGGCATGGTAATTTAAACACAGATCACTGCTATACTGCCATGGAAGTGATCAGAGCACACACTGTTACAGGAACTACCACGTGTAAGTCTTCCAGCCTCTTGTAGCTTCCATAAGAACATAAGAAAATAAGGAATCTACAAGAGGCCTCGAGACCTACACGTGGTAGTTCCTGTTACTTAACACTACCTACATCCACCTTTCATCCCCATCCATTAAATTATCTAGCCTCCTTTTAAAGGTCCCTAATGACTCCGCACTAATTACCTGTCTACTGAGTCCATTCCAATCATTTACTACCCTATTTGTGAACCAGTTTTTTCCTTTTTTTTTTAATCTACGCTTTTCCAGCTTGAATCCGTTATGTTGAATTATGTCCTTGAATTTCTTATGTTCTTATGTCATTGCAGGTGGTGTTCTGCAGTGAAGAATGCCAAAGGAGTGGCGTGAGCGGCTATCATGGAGCAGAGTGTGGCGCGCTGCCTGCCCTCGTGTCACTCCAGCTGGACCCTGCAGCTGCCCTTGCCTTCCGAGTCCTCTCCTCCACCACGCTACCTGCCCTCCGTAGCAAGGTGTCCGCCCTGCTGGAGGAGGGAGGAGGCTCAAGACCTGTGCTGAACGTGCAGACTGACTACCGGGCTCTGTACCACCTCGAGGGACACGCCACAGCACGCACCGAGACGCAACTCCAAGAAACAGCCGCCATAGCTTGCATCCTCACGCGAATACTCTTTGAAAACTGTCCCTCTTTCTCGATGCATGACACAGGACAGACCTTAATAGCAGAGGATGACATAATATTGGTAGGTGGTCAACTGATGCGATTAATTCTAGGGTTGGAGTGTAATATTCACCACACTAAGGAGGCAGAGGTTGGTACTAATGGCGTTAATAAGCCCACAGGATTGGAAGTGGGTTGGTCAGTGTACTCAGCTCTCAGTTTTGTGAATCACTCGTGTGTAGCAAATACACAATCCTCCTCCCATGGCAAAGTGAAGTTTCTGTACAGCGTCAATGCTATCCCACGAGGGGCAGAAATCACGGATAGTTACGGTGTGCAATACGTCAGTCACACACGTGCACAGCGCCGCACAGCACTGCAACAGCACTACTATTTCTGCTGTGGTTGTGCAGCATGTCAGGCAGACTGGCCATTATTCACAGACATTCGAGAAAGCCCTAGTTTGAGATGTCCATCCTGTTTTCAAGCACTGACTGGTATCACATGCATACTCTGTGACCTAACATGCACCTCACAGGCCACAACAAAGACAGGGATCCAACTCTACGACGCTTCAACCGTTCAATCACAGCTCAATAAGGCATGGCGGGATTTCCTGAAGGCAGCAACGCAGATTCAAAAGGGTAGAGTTTCACGGGAGTTGGTAGACATGGTGAAGAAGCTACTGGGTATCCTAGACAGGTACACAGTTTACCCTAGTCAGACCTACATCAAGGCTCAGGAGGTGCTCACAGCCTGCTTCCACCTGATGGGTTCCGTCCGCTACCTCCCCCTGACAGCCAAGCAAAACTAACTGAGAAGAAACTTGGCTCCATAATTTTTTTTTCTTCTTCTTTGCCTACAGCGCCTGTAGGCAGTGACCTCCAGGGCTCGGATGGTAGGCCCTGGAGGCTCACTTGAGGGCTGTGATGGTTGACCCTCACCCATGGTGGCGCAGGCAGGATTTATATAGTGACGCCTGTAATTAGAGGCCCATGCCGTCCCCTCTGTGTCCTCCGATGCACTCGCAATCGAAGGTAGTTAATGGACAGCATGTGGGTGTTCTTAGGCCACTAGACGGTGCAGAAATATTTTAAGTGGATTTATGGGTCTCACTCGGGATCGAACTCGGGTCTTCGAGAACGCCACATGGTGATGCTAACCACTCTGCTACCGCCTCTCCAAATCACTGTGCTGATATTTTAATTAACCGAGATGCATGTATTCGTATAGGACATGAGTTTGCCCAAATAGATGGAGAGTTGGCGCCTTGGTTCTTCCTTTACAGCTCACATTAGTCCATAGAGTAATGTGTAGTGCGGCCACATTCTTGCAAGGTACTAGAAAACTACTGTTATCTGAGTATGGGATCCAAGAGGGCTACACACACACACACACACACACACACACAACACACGTTATATCTAGCCAAAGACTACTCTATACAGATACAGTATACAGTAGTCTTTGATCTAGCCATATCTATTCAATAAGACATTTATCGGATATGTATTTCTAGTCATTGTTGCTGAATCTGATGTGATAATAAAAAATAAAATTGAATTTATAGTGGATCAAAAAGCTTCCTCTAATCTATTGTAAGGTAAAGAAAGATGGGGGTATACGCTACGCTGCACGTGGCCTCGGTGCTCATCTCCGTCTCATTAGCATTTGAACCTGTGATGGGTGACAACCTGCTACCCTAGGACACAGGGCTAGTGTGATATCCAGGTTACCACAGTTACCTTCCCCAGGTTTCCCCAGGTACCCTTTTATCAACCATCCCCGAAAGAAAGGATGAACAGCTGTTTGGGCTGCTGCCGACTGCCCTGGCCGGGATTCTAACCAGGGCCAGCAGATTCGTAGCTATGCAGGCTAGCCACTACACCACGAAGGCGACAAGAGCATGTCTACTCTGCTAACATGTGATATCCAGAGCTCTTCAGCATTTAAGTAAAAAGGTACTGCTTTATCACTTGTCCTTTCCTGGACTTTTCTCGCTTTACAAGATTTAGGGTTACGCCAAAAAAAAAAATATATATATATAATATAAATAAAAAATAAAAAATTTGTTTAACACACGAGAAATTCAGTTACGCTCAAAAATGTTCTTGAATTTTCTGAAATCAATGGGGATTCTCTTCTCTCTCTAAACTTCATCATAATCATTATTTTCTCTCACCTCAGTTATTATTCTGGCAGTAAATTCCCTCCATTACTCCCTCCTTCCTTCCTTCCCCAACCCTCCATCCCTCCTTCCTTCCTTCCCTCCCTCCTTTCCTTCTCTCACTCCTTCCCCAACCCAACCTCCCTCCTTTCCTTCTCTCACTCCTTCCCCAACCCAACCTCCATCAGTAAATTATCCTCTGAACACATGTATGTATCCCTTAGCGCACGATTTACCAGGAACAAAACTCGTGCACAGACAGGTCTTCTCCATTCACTGCGGTAATCTAAAACACTATCATAGTTCATAGCGGTAATAAAACACGCTCATATTCATTGCGGTAATAAAACACTATCACAACAATGCTGACGTCTCTTCTCTCAGACTTAGACCTGCACGATATACCTCTTGCAGGAAAATGGACAAGGCCGTTGCTGCCTTTGCTACAACCTTACCTGGTGGTGATGATGATGATGATTATAAATTGCCTCAGTCCTGATAATTTGGCATGGAAGTATCCCCATTTCTAGGGATAGTGTGCACATTTCTAGGGATAGTGTGCCAATTTCTAGGGATAGTGTGCCAATTTCTAGGGATAGTGTGCCAATTTCTAGGGATAGTGTGCCAATTTCTAGGGATAGTGTGCCAATTTCTAGGGATAGTGTGCAAATTTCTAGGGATAGTGTGCCAATTTCTAGGGATAGTGTGCACATTTCTAGGGATAGTGTGCCAATTTCTGGGGATAGTGTGCAAATTTCTAGGGATAGTGTGCAAATTTCTAGGGATAGTGTGCAAATTTATAGGGATAGTGTGCACATTTCTAGGGATAGTGTGCCAATTTCTAGGGATAGTGTGCACATTTCTAGGGATAGTGTGCACATTTCCAGGGATAGTGTGCACATTTCTAGGCATAGTGTGCAAATTTCCAGGGAGTGTGCAAATTTCTAGGGATAGTGTGCAAATTTCCAGGGAGTGTGCAAATTTCTAGGCATAGTGTGCAAATTTCCAGGGAGTGTGCAAATTTCTAGGGATAGTGTGCAAATTTCTAGGGATAGTGTGCACATTTCTAGGGATAGTGTGCACATTTCTAGGGATAGTGTGCACATTTCTAGGGATAGTGTGCCAATTTCTAGGGATAGTGTGCCAATTTCTAGGGATAGTGTGCACATTTCTAGGGATAGTGTGCAAATTTCCAGGGATAGTGTGCACATTTCTAGGGATTGTGAGCAAATTTCAGGTTTCAATATCACATAAGATATAAGCTAAAATATTCTAGGATTTCCAGCATGTCAGCACATTAAATGACATATAAATAAGACCAATGAGGAGGGTTGGTAGTGAGAAAACACGCAACAAAGAAGTACGTAGTTAGAAGTTAGAAATAGAGTTAGTTAGAAGTTAGAAATAGTTAGTAGTTAGAAGTAGTTAGAAGCACTGTTATATTTCTCTTTCTCTCTGAAGATGGCGGTCGTTGAAAAGTTAAGAGAAATAATGTGATTTTCCTTCATAAAATTTTCATGTCCTATCACCACCAACTCCAAATTAAATATCTGATCAAATTCCATGTTAAAAAAATCATTCCAATATCAACATCTAAGTGTATACGTATATCACCTGTAAGAGACTGGGATGAAATGAGAGGCAGACATATATTGAGAACCTTTCATATTCTTTTAACTTACTATAAAAATCAAATAAAAGCAACAATGACATCACTGAAATGAATCTCTAGTGTCACCTATTGCAGAACTTAATAATCATTCACCCACAACTCTACATAAAACGGCTACAAATATCTACAAAAAGCGTAGTCAAACCTGAATGGACATGGCGAGTATTGCACGGAGTTCCTGTACACCTATTTATATCATGTCTCTGTTGCAATATAGCCCTTGTACTGCCGAGGATTCAAGAGTCTAGAGGGAAGCTTCCATGCGCGAGGCTAGTGGTCTTGCCCTGTGGAGGAAAAAGATTCAACATGTTAGCTAATTCCCCACACTGATTAGCAGAATCTATATCAACCCCTTGAGGCCCAGAACGTAATTTCAATTGTACTTTGGCTATACCATAAGACAATTTTTGTGAATATAAGCAAGATTTTATAGATATGTCCTGTTTAGTACTCTTGTCCACTAGCTAATTTGGTATATTAAGGTACTTTTCGAAATTTTATGGCTAACAACAGATAATTTTATATATTTAAGGAAAGATCTGGGCGTGAAGGGGTTACATTTCCACCTGCAACAATATTCTTTTTATGAACAATTTATTTAACATTGCGAGTTGAGTTTACGTAAAATGTCAAGTTCATATTTTTTTCAAGAGATTTTCATGACTGAGTTAATAGTTTGTTGAAGAAGTTGAGGCTGGCTACGAATATAGATAGTTGGAAGCGTATCATCGGCCGTCTAACCTCATAAGATATAAAGGGAAAATTTAACATTAAACAATAATAAAAAGAAAACATTAGCAGAATCTACATTAATTAAACATTTAAGATCCAGCTGCAACAATATTTTCTTAATGAACAATTTATTTAACATAATGAGTTGAATTTACATAACATTTCAAGTTCATCATTTTTTTAAGAGATTTCTATGAATGAGTTGATAGTTAGTGCATCGCCTGTTTCAGAACCATTAACCCCTTGAGACCCAGACGTAATTTCCATTGTAATTTGACTACCATAAGACGATTTTTAGTGACTATAAGCAATATTTTAATAGATATAACCATAGATAACAGTAGAACTGGATGTGACACTCCGCAACTACGCGCGCTGGACGCTGCAGTACTGGCTGGCCCCATGGTCAGTCTGCTGGCCCATTCACTTGCTGCATATGACTATCATATAGACTGGTTTATCAGTATATATGCAGTGGTGGGCGCCGTTAATCAAAAGGTTAACTTCGTTAACCATTAATCCGTTAACCAAAAAATTAACTTCGATAACCGTTAATCAGTTAATTCTTTAAAAATGTAACGGAAGTTATCGATAAACCGTTAACGTTAATTTTTATTATAGAAAAAGAAAAAAAATCAGTTTTTGCTCTAAAACCACCTAAAAACACCTTTGAAAAGTGCCAAAACTATAAAATCAGCCTTTAAGGGGTTTTTTAAGGGCTTTAGAACCCAAAATTATAGTTTTATTTTGCTTTAGTTAAAAAAAGGCAGATTTTATAGTTTTAACTTTAAAAAAAAACTAAAACAGGCTGATTTCACAGTTTTGTCCCTGTTTTAGGTTTTTAAAGGCTTTTAGAGCCAGAAAAGGGTGAAAAAAACCCTTAAATGAAACACAATATTAGTATAAAACTAAAAAAAATTGGGTTAGCGGACTTAAGTTAACGGAAGTTAAATGTAACGATAGTTAATTAGTCCGATAATGATTTCCAAAGTTAACTTAAAAGTTAAATCGTTAACGAAAATGTTAACTTCGTTAATTAACGATTAACAGATTAACAGTTTGGTGCCCACCTTTGTATATATGATATACTGTAATCTTCGTAAATGTTTGTTCTATAATATTATCAAATAAAAAACAGTAAAACACGCTAAAGAAATGCCATTACGAGACTCTGAAGAAATATGCATGGACTAAATATTCATTTCAACTCTTCGCCATTTAAAACTTTGCTAGTCAACTTTTATCATGAAGGGTATCAATAGAAGCGCACTTTTATTAGCTTTCCATTGATATAATTCGTTTCTGATAAATGAATTAGAACCATGCATAAATTAGCGTTAAATAAATAAATAAAATCATCAATCGGGTAATTTCCCCGATTGATGAGGTTATTTATTTAGTTAACGCTAATTTATACATGGTGCTAATTTATTTATCAGTAAACAAAATATATAAGTAAATAAATAACATCATCAATCGGGAAAATTACCCGATTGATGATTATATTTTTTTAGTTAATGCTAATTTATGCATGGTGGTAATTCATTTATCAGAAAACAAAATACATCAATGGAAAGCTAATAAAATTGCGCTTCTATTGATACCTTTCATGATAAAAGTTGACTCGCAAAGTTTTAAATAGCGAAGAGTTGAAGTTCATGCATATTTCTTCAGAGTTTCATAATGACATTTCTTTAGTATGTTTTACTGTTTTTTATTTGATAATATTATAGAACAAACATTTACGAAGATTACAGTATACCATATATACTGATAAACCAGTCTATATGATAGTCATATGCAGCCAGTGAATGGGCCAACAGACTAACCATGGGGCCAGTACTGCAGCATCCAGCGCACGTAGTTGCGGAGTGTCACATCCAGTTCTACTGTTATCTATGATATAACCTGTTTAGTATCCTTGTCCACTAGTTAATTTGGTATATTCAATCACTTTTTGTAATTTTATGGCTGACAACAGACGATTTTATATAGCCCAGGAAAGATCTGGGTGTGAAGGGTTAAACAGTCACTAATTTAGAATGCTTAAATTCACGAAAGATCACGACAAGCCACAATCAACAAATACTAGTCCTAATAAGCTTTATAAACCATGCCAGCTTTACCTATGGGCGATTTCTACACTAACCTGTGAGTGTTAACCTAAAATAACCAAAAAAAAACTCAAATAACCTAAAACAAAAGAAAATAACCTAAAATAACCAAAAATAACCTAAAAACAAATTAACCTAAAATATCCTAAAACAAAAGAAAATAACCTTAAATAACCAAAAATGAACCTAAAATATCCTAAAACAAAAGAAAATAACCTAAAATAACAAAAACTGAACCTAAAATATCCTAAAACAAAAGAAAATAAACCTAAAATAACCAAAACTGAACCTCAAATAACCAAAACTGAAGCTCAAATAACCAAAACTGAACCTCAAATAACCAAAACTGAACCTCAAATAACCAAAACTGAACCTCAAATAACCAAAACTGAACCTCAAATAACCAAAACTGAACCTCAAATAACCAAAACTGAACCTCAAATAACCAAAACTGAACCTCAAATAACCAAAACTGAAGCTCAAATAACCAAAACTGAACCTCAAATAACCAAAACTGAAGCTCAAATAACCAAAACTGAACCTCAAATAACCAAAACTGAACCTCAAATAACCAAAACTGAACCTCAAATAACCAAAACTGAACCTCAAATAACCTAAAACATAACACATCAATAATTTCAATACCGTTATAACAGAATACACAGTAGATTCTGAAGACAAAAACTATCTATGTCATATCAACATCAAAGATTATGTTAAATATCAGTTCATACAATATATTGAGACAATTCGGCACTCGGCATTAGACATGACCTAATTTTGAGGTCATTACGTAGAATATTTAAAAGCTAAACAATTGACATCATTTCTATCATACTTACAAAAAGACATTCAAGGATTCCATACAGGAGTGTTAATACTGCAATAAGAAAAAAATGAATCACTGTTAGTAAACTACAACAATGTCAGTTGATTAATAGTGGCATTGGTAGCTATGCCTTAAAAAAATGCATGTCAAGTTTCTAATAGTTTCTGCGATATATAAAACAAAACAAAACTAATAATCCATCACTGCTCTGTCCATCAAAGCATTTAGTGTTAGGTAATTCCATGTTCAAATCATAAATCAAAATACTGTTCAAACAAAGCTCAAACATATTGGTGACATTATTGATATATTCACTGTGTCAAGACATCTCATCACCTCACACAGCCTCCACACGTGAGAAAATAGTCAAAATAACCAGATGGATTGGTATATCTACAATTAATGTCATCATAACACATATATAAACAAATTAATGCATGAATTCATCAATTTTGTGGCACCCCTCATTTGTACCGCCCCAATTGTTAGGGAGAAACACCACCACACATGTCTTGCACAACACATGCCAGGTAAGTGGTTAGAAATAAGTCAACCTGTACTGTCAAGTTAAGTTACATGAAGTAAATTTACTTGACAGCTAAATTAAGTAAAATGCTTAACCCCTTGAGACCCAGAACGTAATTTCCATTGTAATTTGGATACCATTAGACAAGTTTTAGTGAATATAAGCAATATTTTATAGATATAACCTGTTAGTATCCTTGTCCACTAGGTAATTTGATATATTAAGTAACTTTTCGTATTTTTATGGCTAACAGCAGACTATTTCATACAGCAAAGGAAAGATCTGGGCGTGAAGAGGTTAAGTCAGTAGATAAAAATTAACCTTGAGTTAGATTCTCATTCACAATCTTGCCTTACCTGAATCTGACTACAGTTCTACCTATTTGCTCTCCTTTGGCAACATGAGCAAACGCCACTTCAGCATCCTGAGCAGAATAAGCTTTGTCCACGACGGCCTGCAGCTGCCCAGACTTGATCAGAGGCACCACCTTATCCAGGACCTCGCCGTTCACCTCAAGAGTGCCCAGCCAGCCTCCCGTCAGCCAAGGGGCCTGACACAAGGTTGCAGCATTAATTCTTGTTCATGCTTCATATGAAAATATTTCCTTGAATATAGAACACAAGAAGGAGAAGATATATAGTATGAAAAGCAAGAAGATATATATAGTCTATATATAGTATACGTACAAGCAAGAAGATATATATAGTCTATATATAGTATACATACAAGCAAGAAGAAATATAAAGTATGAAAAATATCACAATTCATACACTATTAAAAAATACAACAAGAAGTAATCTGTTCATTTCCTTTTCAAGAATGGCAGAAGCCATTAGAGGGTAAAATATAAGAAAATACAGAAAACACAAAAAAGTAGTTTAACACACAATTAACAAAAGAACATAAGAAAATAAGGAAGCTACAAGAAGCTGTGAGACCTACACGTGGTACTTCATGTTATTTAACACTACGTACATCCACCTTTCATCCCCATCCATAAATTTATCCAGCCTCCTTTTAAAGCTCCCTATTGACTCCGCACTAACTACTTGACGATTGAGTCCATTCCAATCCTTTACCACCTTATTTGTGAACCAGTTTTTCCCTATTTCCTTTTTAAATGTTACAGCTCTTAACCCCTTGAGGCCCAGAACGTAATTTCCATTGTAATTTGGCCACCATTAGACGATTTTTAGTGAATATAAGGAATATTTTATAGATATGACCTGTTTAGTATCCTTGTCCACTAACTAATTTGGTAGATCAAGTTACTTTTCGTAATTCTATGGCTAACAACAGACAATTTCATATAGCAAAGGAAAGATCTGGGCGTGAAGGGGTTAAAGCTCCCTAATGACTCCGCACTGACCACCTGACGACTAAGTCCATTCCAATCATTTACCGCCCGATTTGTGAACCAGTTTTTCCCTATTTTTTTTTTAAATCTTACAGCTCTTAAAGATACAGCAATAGTTACCTTTACAAACCAGTATTTGGCTCTCATGTACAGGGAATACAGCGCCCCCGTGACGTAGCCGTAGGAGTCCGAGGCCAGCGCGGAGGAGGTGGTGGTGACGACAATGCCCCCGGGGAGGCAGTGTTTGAGGCAGGACTCGTGCAGCACCTGGCCCACTGTGTTGAGAATCACGTCATACCTGGAAGGGTGGAGGGGAACAATGCATTAGGTCAAGACATATCTAATCTGCCTCAATGAATGGAAATGCAGACCATTTTATTAAAAGACAAAAAAGAAGAAAAGAAAAAAGACCATTTCAAAAAACATATTATAATTATTGATATTTTCATAAACCATATTATCTACATTTTCAATCAAAGTCATTGTTTTGCTCTAATTCAATGCAATGAAATAAGCAAGGTGTGGACAATGATAAGGATGATTTTCTATATAGATTGCCAAGACAAGCCAATACCAAGTCAAGCCAATAATTTTCAAGCCAAGAGAACCAAGAACCTCCAAAAAGTAATCAAGAAAACACTAAGTTCCCTCTCAGCATCTACCAAACCATCCATCTACCTAACCATTACCATTATTATTATAACCTAACCTAACCATTATTACTAACTACTATCTACCTACCTAATCACAAAGACATTTTACCACTTCCAAACCAAAAAGTAATCAAACAAACACTAACTTCCCTCTCAGCATCATTCCGTGTCAAAGTTGGTGTTGTCGTAGGTGATGACGTCCTCGGCACCCAGCAGCTGAGCCAAGGGTGCCGCGCGGGTGGACACCGTGGTGGTGACGCTGCCGCCCCACGCACGCACCAACTGCACTGCCACCACCCCCACGCCTGACACCCCCGCGTGAACCAGCACTCTGGGGGAAAAAGGTCTTGAAATTACATACCAATAACATTTACTGATGAACTGACATTATTTCTATATAGTATTCTGAGGATCCTATTTTGACCAGCACTCTGGGGGTAAAAAGGTCTTGATATTACTTACATTCACTGATGAACTATACTTACCGCATGTTAAGGTGTTGTAAATGGGGCCCCTTCACTGCCTGCCCCTTCCGAACACACGGGATTGGCTGAGGTGTTGGGGCTTTAGGGCGGAACTTGGAGTAAGGCATTCTCACCCATCACCTCAGCCAATCCCGTGCATTCGGAAGGGGGGAGTGAAGGGGCCCCATTTTCAACACCTTAACGTGTGGCGACTGTACATCCTTATTTCTATATAGTATTCTGAGGATCTGATTTTGAGAGTAATTTCATGCATTTGTAACACTTCTGGATATACAAAACAGAATATAACGAAAATAACTCCCTATAACGGAATTCTCTATAGCGGAAACTCTCGCAAACACTCTATATAGCGGAAAATCCCTGTAACGGAGAGGGGATTGGCTGAATTATATATACTATTCCATCATAGAGAGTTTCCAGCGTACCTTTTCCCTGAGGTGGAGTCTGGCCCGTGTCCCAATAACAGATGAAAATAGATAGATTGATAAATAAATTAAATAAATAGATAGATTTCATAGATAGAGAGTTTCCAGCGTACCTTTTCCCTGCGGTGGAGTCTGGGCCGAGTCCCGCCTGAGTGACGAGGGCATCCCAGGCACTCATGATGCTGTAGGGAAGTGCCGCCGCTCCCTCGTAGCTTAACTGTGAGGGTTTGGGCGCCACCAGGTCCTCTGACACCACGGCATACTCACTCAGGGTGCCAGAGTGATAGAAGGGCACGGCAAGCCACACCTAGGGAGGCAGAGAAAATGTACAAAAATAGCTACTAATATATAAATAAAATAGGTACTATATAAATAAAATAGCTACTATGTAAATAAAATAGCTACTATATATATAAAATAGCTACTATACAAATAAAATAGCAACTAATATATAAATTAATTAGCTACTATATAAATAAAATAGGTACTATATAAATAAAATAGCTACTATATAAATAAAATAGCTACTATATAAATAAAATAGCTACTATATAAATAAAATAGGTACTATATAAATAAAATAGCTAATAATATATAAATAAAATAGCTACTATATAAATAAAATAGCTAATAATATATAAATAAAATAGCTAATAATATATAAATAAAATAGCTACTATATAAATAAAATAGCTAATAATATATAAATAAAATAGCTAATAATATATAAATAAAATAGCTAATAATATGTATATAAAATAGCTACTATATAAATAAAATAGCTAATAATATATAAATAAAATAGCTACTATATAAATAAAATAGCTACTATATAAATAAAATAGCTACTATATAAATAAAATAGCTACTATATAAATAAAATAGCTACTATATAAATAAAATAGCTACTATATAAATAAAATAGCTACTATATAAATAAAATAGCTAATAATATATAAATAAAATAGCTAATAATATATAAATAAAATAGCTATTAATATATAAATAAAATAGCTATTAATATATAAATAAAATAGATAATATATAAATAAAATAGCTAATAATATATAAATAAAATAGCTATTAATATATAAATAAAATAGCTAATAATATATAAATAAAATAGCTATTAATATATAAATAAAATAGCTAATAATATATAAATAAAATAGCTATTAATATATAAATAAAATAGCTAATAATATATAAATAAAATAGCTAATATATAAATAAAATAGCTAATAATATATAAATAAAATAGCTAATAATATATAAATAAAATAGCTAATATATAAATAAAATAGCTAATAATATATAAATAAAATAGCTATTAATATATAAATAAAATAGCTAATAATATATAAATAAAATAGCTAATAATATATAAATAAAATAGCTATTAATATATAAATAAAATAGCTAATAATATATAAATAAAATAGCTATTAATATATAAATAAAATAGCTAATAATATATAAATAAAATAGCTAATAATATATAAATAAAATAGCTAATAATATATAAATAAAATAGCTATTAATATATAAATAAAATAGCTATTAATATATAAATAAAATAGCTATTAACATATAAATAAAATAACAACAATATCGCCGAAGATAAATTATTAAATCCTATTAAAACATTGAAATTTTTCAGAAATTTTTTGGATTGAATGATTGATTTAATGCAAAAAAAGGGGAAAATGTGCCAGACATCAGAGGTCATATGGCACTATGGCAAAGCATAAAAAGTGAAGAGGTTACAGAGAAAGAGTGAAATGGTGAGGGAAGGGGAAGGAACGGAATGTTACAGCAGGATGGTTAGATCAGATGAAGGATGTGGATTTGTTGGAGGAAGGAGGTTAAATTACTCATGGTATGGAGGATGTAGAGAAAATGTACAAAAAAAAAGTTAAAATAAATGTAAGTGACCACGTTTCATGTCTTTACCTATGCACTGAAAAAAAAATCCTTGTTTATCTAATCTTGAAACATTAAAAACATTAGAAAATAAGGAAGCTACAAGAGGCCGTGAGACCTACACGTGGTAGTTTCTGCATTCAGTGACAGTTTAGTGGTAAATGAAGATATGCTAAATATATTAATGCGATATTTAAACGACTAAAAATTGTGTTGACCAGATTCAACATTGATTGATTGGTTTTTACAGCATTTAACCCCTGAGGCCCAGAACGTAATTTCCATTGTAATTTGGCTACCATAAGGCAATTTTTAGTGACTATTAGCAATATTTTATACGTATGACCTGTTTAGTATCCTTGTCCACGAGCGAATGTGGTATATTAAGTTACTTTTCCTAATTTTTTGGCTAACAGACAATTTTTTATAGCAAAGGAAAGATATGGGCGTGAAGGGGCTAAATACTTACTTAACTTAAACCTTCATACTTTACTTAATAACTCGACTAATACTAAACACTATATTAATACTTCAAATTTTGCTGACTAGATTGAACATATGTGTACTGTACTTATGATATTTGAGTAATTACCTCCTCTCCCTGCTCCACTCTGGACACATCCCTTCCCACGGCCACCACCACACCAGAACAGTCTCGTCCCAGCACCACCGGGAACTCTCCTGCCGTATTCTGTAAAGTTCACAACCAAACATTCAACACACAGTTTGGCATAAGAAACATAAGAAAATAAGGAAGCTACAAGAGCCCGTGAGACCTACAGAAGGTAGTTCCTGTTACTTAACACTACCTACATTCACCTTTCATCCCCATCCATGAATTTATTCAGCCTCCTTTTAAAGCTCCCTAGTTTGTTTTGAATCAGCTTACAGTTTATATTTTGTATCGTTTTACAGTTTGGCATCTAGTGGTATTTGCATGTGTGTGACTACTACATTATATTCTGATGCTTTGAAGTATAGAATATAAATACAGAGCCCCTTCATACTCCCAACAAATGCAGAGGTTCACCCACAAGCTTTACGACACAGACAGAAAGAACAAAATCACAGGAATAAAATGTAATGCTGAGAGCAAACATCAAGCTTACATATTGGATTATACTTATTATATAAATACTTATACTTTTTACAACATGGACAGTAAGAAAAAAATCATAGGAATAAAAGATAATAATGAGAGCAAATAAGAACTTAAGAAAATAAGGAGGCTACAAGAGGCTGTGAGACCTACACGTAGTAGTTCCTGTAGATAGAGTAGAATTTCTATGTATATAATCTATGTATTGTATAGAATTAGAAACTTACACACCGGATTAGACTTATTAAATAAATAAAAAATTATACTCATACATATTACACCATGGACAGTAAGGAAAAAAATCACAGGAATAGAAGGCAATGAGGAGAGCAAACTTCAAGCTTACATATAACAGGTGAGAGCGAATACCAAGCTTACATGTAAAAGGGGAGAGCAAATTTCAAGCTTACATATAAAAGGGGAGAGCAAATTTCAAGCTTACATATAAAAGGAGAGAGCAAATTTCAAGCTTACATATAAAAGGGGAGAGCAAATTTCAAGCTTACATATAAAAGGGGAGAGCGAATACCAAGCTTACATGTAAAAGGGGAGAGCAAATTTCAAGCTTACATATAAAAGGGGAGAGCAAATTTCAAGCTTACATATAAAAGGGGAGAGCAAATTTCAAGCTTACATATAAAAGGGGAGAGCAAATTTCAAGCTTACATATAAAAGGGGAGAGCAAACTTCAAGCTTACATATAAAAGGTGAGAGAGAATACCAAGCTTACATATCAAAGGTGAGAGCAAATTTCAAGCTTACATATAAAAGGGAAGAGAATACCAAGCTTACACACCGGATTATACTTATTCAGCTGTTGCCTGAGGACCCGGCCATAACCTTGGGCCACCTTGATATCCAGGTAGTCAATGCCGGCCGCCTTAACCTGCACCAACACCTGATGGGGCTCCACTATCCTCGGGGGAACCACATCCTCCACCACCCCTATCGCCTGAAACATAGAGCTTATTTTACCTTACTACTCCTATCTATATACACTACCACATGCTTTTTACTACACTACCCTCTCCTACAATACTCCTTCCTATATACACTACAATATGCTTTTTGTCAACTCTTGAACAAATATTCTCAGGTATATACACTACAATATTCCTCATTATATATGCTACAATATTCTTACCTATATACACTACAATATTCCTACCTATATACACTACAATATTCCTACCTATATACACTACAATATTCCTACCTATATACACTACAATATTCCTACCTATATACACTACAATATTCCTACCTATAACACTACAATTTCTACTTATACACTACATACCTATATACACTACAATATTCCTACCTATATACACTACAATATGCCTACCTATATACACTACAATATTCCTACCTATATACACTACAATATTCCTACCTATATACACTACAATATTCCTACCTATATACACTACAATATTCCTACCTATATACACTACAATATTCCTACCTATATACACTACAATATGCCTACCTATATACACTACAATATGCCTACCTATATACACTACAATATGCCTACCTATAACACTACAATATCCTACCTATATACACTACAATATCCTACCTATATACACTACAATATTCCTACCTATATACACTACAATATCCTATACCTACATTCCTACCTATATACACTACAATATTCCTACCTATATACACTACAATATGCCTACCTATATACACTACAATATGCCTACCTATATACACTACAATATGCCTACCTATATACACTACAATATTCCTACCTATATACACTACAATATGCCTACCTATATACACTACAATATGCCTACCTATATACACTACCGTCAGTTACACTAGTCGCCAGGCGCTATATATTACGAAATTTTAGCATTACTACAGACTTGTATGTGCCACTGAAGACACGTAGTACATAATATGAACTACTGTGCATGCCTCTTCAGTGGCACATTTAAGTCTGTAGTGATGCTAAAATTTGTAATAGTATATGGTGCCTAGCGACATTAGTGCAGTGGCGACTCTAGTGTTACTGAGGGTACCATATGCTTTTTGTCAAGTCTCCAGCAAATATTCTCAGGTATATACACAGTAACATGACAAATATCTTATAAATAATCCCTTTTTAGTCATGTAATTAATATATATTCAATTACTATTCAGTCTTTCATATGTACTCTATTCCAGTAGTGATGATTTTCCTTTGAGAATTGCATGACACTCTATATGAACTGGTTTGCATAGGAATACATGTTAACCCCTTGAGGCCTAGAACGTAATTTCCATTGTAATTTGGGTACCATAAGGCGATTTTTAATTAATATAAGCAATGTTTTTATAGATATGACCTGTTTAAGATCCTTGTCCATTAGCTAATTTGGTATATTTAGTTGCTTTTTCGTAGTTTTATGGCTAATAACAGACTATTTCATATAGCAAAGGAAAGATCTGGGCGTGAAGGGGTTAAGATGTAAGTATAGCATTTCATAATACAGTATATATAAGCAGGTACTGTGTTAATGCTACATACCTAAATGAAAGTGCAACTATCAGCACTTTCAAGTAGATATTCCATAATTATGATTAGTGTACAGACCTAAACGAGGAATAAAAGAGTGCAAAACTAAGATTATGATCACATAAGGATAAAAAAAACCGTTAACCCTTTGAGGCCCAGAACGTAATTTCCATTGTATTTTGGGTATTAAAAGATGATTTTAATGATTATAAGCAATATTTTATAGATATGACCTGTTTAGTATCCTTGTCGACTAACTAATTTGGTATATTCAGTTACTTTTCGTGATTGTATGGCTAACAGCATACAATTTTTTTATAGCAAAGGAAAGATCTGGGCGTGAAGGGGTTAAGGGGAGAGTCCGCCGTGAATTTTAAATTGCATCTACGGTCATGAATAATTTATATCGTGTGTATATTAGTACCCTTGTTATCACATGACAATTTCAAGCTGATCAGATGAAAGGAAACATTTGAAAAAATTAAGGAATCTATTTTTATCGGTTTCTAGTGAAATTTTGAATTGCATCTTCTCAGCTATTTTTTGACCGATTTCCTTGTGACATGAGCATATGATAATTCATTGTTATTCTAACAATTTGTTATGATAATTTTTTGAAAATTGTTTTCGAAATTTTGTTTTTAAATTGTTAAAAAAAAAAAAAAAAATATATTTTAAGGATAATTTTCCCATATATCAAAACTAAGACTTTAAAACAAAAAAAATATCAGGACAGATTTTTCTAAGATATTTGATTTTGTGTGTCCTAAAGTTTCGTGAAAATCGTGCCAAAAATAAAAGCAGAGATGAATTTTATGTTCATTTTATACTAGTTTTGAGAAAAACGCGTTTGAAGTTTTGCTAAAGTTTTTGCGCTCCAGTGAAGGTACTATACTGTCAATGCTACTTGCATATGAATTTTATGGGATCAGTAATCGCATATCAATGCATGCATAAAAGGATCTGCACCTTGTCCCCCCTTATAAAGGTATTAATTAATCGCTCAAAGGCGAGGGTGTCAGGGCGCGCCACGCCCCTCATTGTTGCAAGGTTTGATCAAAATTCACCAGGTGCATAGCTTTGGTTGGAATTCCTTTGTCTGTCTTCCTCTTCTTGTTTATTGTCTTCTTCGGTGTAATTCTTCTCTTTTCTCTCTTTTCTAGTCCTTTTTGGATGTATACATTTGTTCCAAAAAATTTGTGAACAGGTTGCACTTTTCATATCCAAAATTGTGTTCCAGAATTGTTACCTGGGTAACAAACTTCACCCTGAAGATTGCTGTAGTTTTTTTTTTTTTTTTAAGGCTTAGTTTTTTTTTTTTTTTTTTTTATTACAAGTTATGAAAGTTTAAATGCCCCTCGCTCTGGGCATTTAAATTTATGTCCGGCTGAAAAAAATTCCACCATTCGAAAGCCAAAGGATACGGTGTTGCCATCTATAATAATATAAGCGAAAGTGTGTGTGTCTGTGTGTGTGTCTGTCTGTGTGTCCGCGACAGGTGCCGCCACCAGTGACGCAATCCCATCATATGGCACAGTTTTGGAACCAGGTCGACCAGGGGAACATTTTAAGCCCACTTATGGGATGATCCGATCACTTTTATTTTATTTTTATTTTTAGTAGCATATTAGCGAGAATTGTGAAAAAAAAATGTGGGTTGCGAAAATTGAGGAAACCTTGATGTAGGGTGATGGGTAATGGGTGAGTGAATGGGTGGGGTGATGGGTGAGTGAATGGGTGGGGGGTGATGGGTTGGGGGTGATGGGTGATGGCTGAGGGAATAGGTGGGGGGTGATGGGTGATGGGTAATGGGTGAGTGAATGAGTGTGTGGTGATGGGTAAGGCGTTAATACATACATTTCTACATCTATGATTTCAGGAAAGTTAGAAGGGGCTATCTGGAGAGTCTGTGTTTGGTGGGCCAAAGGCCCACCAATAGCCCTCCGCAGGAGTTAGCCAAAAAGCCCGCCCGGTTGGCGGCTTTTCGGCTAGTAGACCATATAACTCAAATTCGTATATTAAAAAAAAAAATTCATATTTTCACGGTGGACTCTCCCCTTAAGTACACAAATTTCTCTCATTATAAGTCAAACCATTTAACTTCTTATCAATAAATTGCTATAAGTCAATTAAGTTACCATTTGAAACATCTCAATAGGCATATGTACTACATACTTTTACATGGCCAGCATATTTAGAAATAGATCACACAGCAAACACAAAAAAATCAAGACTGAAGCATATAACAGCAATGCATTAACCTATCAAATCACTAGTCAGGTAATGGCAGACTGGCAAAATAAAAGAATTAGCAGATGTTTTTCTTATAAGGCTCATTAACCCCTTGAGGCCCAGAACGAAATTTCCATTGTAATTTGGGTACCATTAGACGATTTTTAGTGCATATAAGCAAAATTTTATAGATATGACCTGTTTAGTATCCTTGTCGACTAACTAATTTGGTATATTCAGTTACTTTTCGTGATTTTATGGCTAACAGCATACAATTTTTTATAACAAAGGAGAGATCTGGGCGTGAAGGGGTTAAGTACACAAATTTATCTCATTATAAGTCAAACCATTTAACTTCTAAATAAATTGCTATGGGTCAATTTAGTTACCAAATGAAACATCTCAATAGTGCATATGTACATACTTTCATATAGCCAGCATATTTAGAAATAGATCATACAGCAGAACACAAAGAAATCAAGACTCAAACATATAACTAACAATGCATTAATCTATCAAATCACCAGTCAGGTAATGGCAGACTGGCAAAATAGAAGAATTAGCAGAATTTTTTCCTTATAAGGCTCATTAATGGCATGTAGGTGATATCAAAAAGCTTCATATCATATCTAAATCAACACTCTTCTACAACTACAACTACCTTTTCAAATCATAGAACTTCATGAAGACTATTAGTTACTCAAATGTCCTCTTATAGCTCACGAATCTCTCAATTGAAAGCCAAATGCGCTGACCACTAAACCATCGTGCTAACTGAAAACTAACAGTAACAGTAAGTTACTTAAGTTACATTTAGTTACTGTTTACTAAAACAGTAACTAAAAGGTTGAGCAGAAGAAAAAGCTGCCATTGCTTGGTAGACAAAAAGAAACAAAGCTAATACAAGCTAGTATGTAAAGAGTTTTCAATAATGTTATATAAACAGAAAAATATTAAGACTTGTGGATAAAGAAGAAGTGGATAAGAAAAAGAATTGTGGATAAAGTACCATGTAGCAATAGTTGTGAACTGACCTCTATCCCCCTGTAAGCGTTGACCACCACCGCCCTCATGCGCTGGGGAGCCACCAGGCTGCTGCGAAGCCTCACGCCCACCGCCACACCCACAACGCTGCCCAAGAAGAAACATGCTCCTCCAAAGAATAAGTGTGGCCGTGTTACTGGAAGAAAAAAAAAATATTAGGAGATGGGATTTAGGAGATACAATAAAGGAAGTGTAGGAAAAGTTCTTACGGCTAGTAATCAGGGTAGAACAAGAAGTAACAGATTCAAGCTGGAAAAGTGTTGATTTAAAAAAAAAATAAGGAAAAACTGGTTCACAAATAGGGTGATAAATGATTGGAATGGACTCAGTAGACAGGTGGTTAGTGCGGAGTCATTAGGGAGCTTTAAAAGGAGGCTAGATAATTTCATGGATGGGGATGAAATGGGTGTAGGTAGTGTTAAGTAACAGGAACTACCACGTGTAGGTCTCACGGCCTCTTGTAGCTTCCTTATTTTCTTATGTTCTTAATTTACAAATACAGTAGTTCAGCAATTCCAATATCCTTACTATTACTTGAATTCCTAAAGCATACATACATATATTTTCTGCATATAATGGTGTATGGTGTATATTAGGAACAATCAGAGTGCATAGGGTATATTTGCTACTTGTATGTAGTCGGGGAGAGAGTATGAGTTGTTACACCAGATGATTCCCAAGTACAGGCATCAGAATAATCTAGACTGGACAGCAATTTTTCTATATATGAGAAATCAATATCGATAAATATTAATCTGGAAAACTAAACATTTAGGTGATCAAGCATGAAGATAATTATTTAATTTTAATTATCATGGGCAGTTCCAGAATTTACGTCAGCCTTTATACTAAAAACAAAGTACACACATTCAATAATACAGGAAAAAAGACATAATTTAACTGGGATTTAATAAAGGAGAGGTAGGAAAAGTTCTAACCGGTATTAACCAGGGTAGAACAAGAAGCAACGGATTAAAGCTGGAAAAGCGAGATTTAAAAAAGAAATAGGGAAAAAACTGGTTCACAAATAGGGTGGTAAATGACTGGAATGGACTCAGTAGACAGGTAGTTAGTGCGGAGTCATTAGAGAGCCTTAAAGGGAGGCTAGATAGATTCATGGATGGGGATGAAAGGTGGATGTAGGTAGTGTTAAGTAACAGGAACTACTACGTGTAGGTCTCACGGCCTCTTGTAGCTTCCTTATTTTCCTATGTTCTTACCTTCATGAACAAAAAATATGATGATCCTGTCATATATGAGTGATGGTTTGACAGCCCTCAGCGCCTCCCTGAGCTGCGCCAGCCACAGCCGCACTCGCTGCGTCAACTCCCCGCTGACCCACCGACTCTCCACGGCACCGAGTGACTGCTGGAGGGCTGTTCTTGCTCCATCCTTGAGGGAGGAAAGACTACTGGTCACCTGGCTCCCGGCTGAATGTAAGGCCAACTGGAAAACATATCATCTCAATTACAACTTCATATTAAATGCTTAACCCCTTCACGCCCAGATCTTTCCTTTGCTATATGAAATAGTCTGTTATTAGCCATAAAACTAGGAAAAAGTAACTAAATAAACCAAATTAGCTAATGGACAAGGATACTAAACAGGTCATATCTATATAATATTGCTTATGTTCATTAAAATCGTCGAATGGTGGTTATATTACAATGAAAATTACGTTCTGGGTCTCAAGGAGTTTAAATTAAGAGAAATCTTATACAAATCAATAACTCTGTGAATGTACAGGTATGGAGGAATCTTTTGTAGTGCCATGAAAAATAGCATAATTTAGTTTGAACAGTTTGTATGTGTTCCAATTTCTTTGACATCTTTCCTTCTAACCTCAGACGGGACAAGTGTCTTGCAAGCATTATAAAGTGTCTTTCTATTCTAGATTGATTCTGTTTTATTATTCGACATTAGTGGTGACATAAACTTAAAATCTATTTCATCCCACACCATAATGTTGATTGATTGATTGATTTAATGCCAAAAAAGGTGAATGTGCCAGACATCAGAGGTCATATGGCACTATGGCAAAGCATAAAAAGGGGAGGGGTTAAAGAAAAATTGCGAAACTGTGAGGGAAGGGGAAAGAACGGAATGTTACAGCAGGATGGTTAGATCAGATGCAGGATGTGGATTTGTTGGAGGAAGGAGGTTAAATTTTCCAGGGAGAATAATGTTGAAAGGTACAAGACAAGACATTTACCCATGCAGAATCAGTCCTTTCTTGTGCCAGGAACAAGAGGTGATCCATTACGGGTGTGTGCTGGGGCCACTACACCATTGCTCCTGAAAGAACATAAGAACATAAGAAAATAAGGAAGCTACAAGAGGCCGTGAGACCTACACATGGTAGTTCCTGTTACTTAACACTACCTACATCCACCTTTCATCCCCATCCATGAATTTATCTAGCCTCCCTTTAAAGCTCCCCAATGACTCAGCACTAACTACTTGTCTACTGAGTCCATTCCAATATCAAAAAAATAATATCAATGCAATAATTACACATGGCACCGTAGCCTCCGTGGTGTAGTGGCTAGCGCGCCTCGCTACAAATCTGCGGGCCCTGGTTCGAATCCGGGCCGGGGCAAGTCGGCATGCAGACCTACATGTGGTAGTTCCTGTTACTTCAACCTCCTAACTTCAAAATTCTAAGTCCAAAGGCAAAGGCTAAAAGTTTAATACGCCAGGTTAGGCTAGGTTAGGTTTAGTTTATTTATATCTTCACTAGATCAGTTAGATTAGGTTAGGTTTAGTTTATTTAGATCCTTACTAGATCAGGCCACTTTTTTTTTAGGAACATAAATGACTTCTTCTTTTTTTCCCCCACTCAAAACCCCGCTTCCCGACCAGGTGCCCATGTTTGTTGAGTAGAGGGGAAGATTATAAGTAAAAAGGATTGGAGTTGTTGGTGGGCAGTTGTACCGAGCCCGCTAACTCCTGCGGAATATTAACCAATTAATTTTCTCATTTCTCCTCTAATTAAGCGGCTATTGGTGATGGTTTTTGCTTATATTAATTCATGATGAAGTTCTCTGCATTTTTCTGTACATATTTCTGTGGTTCTTAAGCTGTTTTGATAGCTTAGAGAAAAAAAATATTTTTAGTTAGTAATGCCATATCTATTTGTCCTTTACATATCAATAATTTTATTTCTACATAAAGTTTAGGGGCTTTTCTGTTTGTTTCAGTCTATTTCAATGTTTCCGCATAGTTTTAGATATAAACCATGGGCCTAAAGCAGTGGTCGACAACCTGCGGCTCCGGAGCCGCATGCGGCTCTTTCAAGAGACCTGGGGCCAGATGCTGAGAGCGAGCTAGGGCGCCCTATCCACTAGGGCGCCTGTGGTAAGGCGAAACGCCCTCCCACCGCTATGCTCAGTCGAGATTGCTGCCTTAAGGCCGTGTCACACGGACACTTTTTCCGGCATCTTTTGGTATTTTGCTACCAAAAGATGCCCGTAGTGGTGGCAAAAAATTGCGCGTTCGTCACATGGCGTTTCGGCTACGAGCATCTTCTACTGGCATCACTGGCATCTTCCGGGACCCACAACCAAAACTACATTATGGATCGTGCAAGAAGACTTCAATCGTATTTAATTCAAATCGTATTCTTCAATTCAAGACTTTACAATTATGAATCGTGCAAGAAGATGCGATCGTAGCCGAAACGCCATGTGACGAACGCGCATATTTTTGCCACCACTACGGGCATCTTTTGGTAGCAAAATACCAAAAGATGCCGGAAAAAGTGTCCGTGTGACATGGCCTTTAGTGGCACCGCTAAAGGCGCTGAAAACGAAGGCATGGTCAGACCCTGACTTAGTGAGCTGCTGTGGGCCTTTGACAGACATTCATCTTCTGTTTATAAAGCAAATATAGCCTTGTTTCAGTTCCTACAACGTAACAATTGGTGTTTACGTATTAATAGTGTTGCAAGGTGTGTATGAATTGATCGTGCAAGACTAATGCGGCATTATAGGTTGTTATATGCTGGTGATAAGAAATGTTGTGTTGTGTGTTGGTTAGGGGCGGGCGGCAGGCGGCAGGTGCTCCGCCCGCACTAAAATGTTGTACTATTATACGGTATTATCATACTACCAGATGATATTTAGGACAGCTGAACATACCATCCTCTTCACGAGACATTAGTGCATATCATGAATGTATAAAAATTGCAGTAAACTATACCTATAATAAGATAATGAAAGCAAAATGAAATCGTGTATAAACTTTTTTTTCACCTTTTTTTATTACATCTTCTCCTTATTCCTGGAATTTTGTTTGCATTAAATTTTCACTCACTGTCCCGGAATCGGCACACCTTAACGATTATCATGGTGTATGGCACGTCCCAATGCAAAAATATATAAGTGGTCAAAACCTGCGTTGAACGTCAAACTTGTGATGAAACAGCTTTTGGCGGGGGAGAGCGGTGTATCCTTGCCATAAGTGCTTGGTGAGGGAGGGAGGGACAAAATTCCTTGCTTCAGCAGAGAAGTGTTCAAGCCTTGTGATTGGTCGAAGCTGCCTAAGCAGCGCTCAGATAGGCAACGTGATTGGCTAGTAGGATTCTTGGACCACGCCCACGCCATAGGCTTTGGAGGTGCAAGGCAGTGCAAAAGCGCCTGAAATATTGACTGTACATGGGCTTTAGTCGGTGCCTTAGCCGGGCCGTTACAAAAGCGCCTGAAGACGGGTAAGGCGCTCTTTTCGCCTTACCTCTATGGCACTTCTCAGCATCTCCCCCTGTGCGGCTCTGCCATCTACATAAAAATGTCAAAATTATCATTAAGAAAATAAGAGATAAAATACGGCATAGATAGCCGCAGTAAATAGTGTATGTGACCTAGGTCCCAGGTCTCTAGGAAAATATTGGGATGAATTCTTATACTTCTTATTATTATTATTATTATTATTATTATTATTATTATCATTATTATATTATTAAAGTATTTGATTAATTTGTATGTGGGAATATTTAATTCCCATATGGTATTATGGAGGAGGAATATTTATTGTTTCGTAATTTCCATTTATAATTTACACCGCGGCTCCATCAGCACTGCTTTCTGCCAATTTTGAAGGAACTGGCTCTTCTCGAATCCTGGGTTGCCGACCTCTGGCCTAAAGAGTTGATTTCTATTTTTGAAATCTTAATCTTGAACTTGTGCTTTTGTTAATATTTTGTATCGGTCATATTCTTCCCTGTATTTGAAGTGTATGGGTTTGTCTGTGTTTCCCAAGTTATTCAAACACGCTTTGAGTTTGTGTGCGTTATGCTACTGTGAATTTCATGTGCTTAGGGAAGAAAAACGGCTGACTGAGTGCTATAAAATGTTACGTTACCTTAACAAAAACAAAAAACGGACATTTTTACTACTATTCCTAACTAGGATCTGTAACTGTTTTTGAGCTACATTCATTCACCTAATGAATACTCATATGTTTCCCTATTTTTTAAAGGCTTTGTTAAAAAGTTAAAATTTGTCTGGGTAAATATGCGCTTCGATTTCGTCAGCTGTTCACACCTTGAATTTCCTTATTTCTTTGTAATTTTATGGGTTTTTGGGGGTGTACGTGCTGTATTTATGATCATTTTACATTATCCGTGCTAATTCCTTCATTATTTTGTGTATATAATGTTTAATGGAGGGATACAGACTTTGTTTGGGTATCGGGGACTGTCGGCCCGGCTGTGACGTCATGCAGTGTTTACATCCGGGGGAAGCGGCCATCTTGCTTATTTTATCAATGTTATTTTGTCCATTATCAACCTTAAATTACGGGATTTTCTACCATATTGAAGGCCGAGGAAAGCTAAATAAGGAGAAAAGCAAAACATAAACCCGGAAAGTGACAAAAGGTAGAAATAATCGGTATGATTATTAAACGAGTTAAGACGGTATTATTCTAGTGTTTGCCCATACTCCCCCTCTCCCACAAAACAAGCTTGGGGACCTGGGGGAATGCGGGATATTTGGCTGGGGTACAAAATATGCGTCGCAACCACATAGTTTTTGAGTTAAGGGTGTTGTAAAAATTCCCTAGATCTAGGGAAAATTCTTTGGATTTCTTCCGAGTGAAGATGTGTGAACCTGACGATCCTCACAGAATGATGACCGAAGTGTCGAGAACACCCCCCAACCCCCCGCTAGGAGGTTAGGTTAAATTTGTTTAGGTTAGGTTAGATTTGGTTAGGTTAGGGTAGGTTATATTTGGGTAGGTTAGGTTAGATTTGGTTAGGTTAGGTTAGATTTGGTTAGGTTAGATTTGGTTAGGTTAGGTCAGCTTAGGTTAGATTTGGTTAGGTTAGGTTAGCTTAGGTTATATTTGGTTAGGTTAGTTTATCGGTGGGTCAAGCCCCCCGCTAGGTTAGGTTAATTTTGGTTAGGCAAATTTCTCTAGATTTAAGGAAATTACCCTAGATCTAGGGAATTTTACCCCCCCCCCCTAAACAACTCTTAAATTACGTGTTTCCGACACAGAATTTGTTCCCCACCTGAAAACCCCGCATTCCCACAGGTCCCCAAACTTGTTTGGGGGAAGAGGGAGAGTATGGGCAAACACTAGAATTTTACCGTTGACATATTACGACTCTTATTACGGCAATACCTTATGTAGAGCTAGAAATGAACGGTTTGATCTTGATTTTACAGGTGGCCTATTCTTCATAGCCTTTGAACCGGCTGCTCATGTAGAAAAAATACATTTATTTGAATATATCTATATGTTCGGTGACTAGGTAGAGATACGGCAGTAGCTACAGATACGGCAATGGCACCAGACTAACCCAGGCTCAAATAAAGATCTGGGGCGTTTGTTCTCCTCTAGACGACTAAACTACTGACAAATTTGCAGGCCTGCATACCACACACACACTTCCACCCTGTACTACCTTGAATCTTAACTAGCCTTGAGAGGTGTACTACTCTCTGCCGCCGGTGCGGAACAGATAGAAGCTAAACTAAGACTCTCACTCACTCCCACACCCAAAGAGGTGTGGGAGAGAATGTGGGAGAATTGTCAGGAGAATATAATGTGTTAATGGGGTGTGCGTTACCTGTGCCCGGTGTCAGGCCCGCCCAGGTAGCAGACGATGGGCAGCGGGCAGCCTCCTCCACCCCTCCCCGTTTCGGCGGTCACTTCACAACAATATTTCACGTGAAGTTTGAGAGTATTGCCTTTATAACGGCACCTTTTCATCCTCTTTTTGAGTCTTCTTTTAACTCCAGACGTTCGCGTTTGTACTATTTTCTCACTTTCCTATATTGTTCTTCTAGTTCCCAGTTTGTTTGTTTTTCTGAGCCGGTGGGGGAGTTAGCCAAGTTGACGCAAAACATTGGTGTTGTTTTGTTGCTAGAAAATTGTCGCCAATGTATTGTTTTACCGTCTTATTTCATCCATACATCTTATTTTTCTTGGTTATTTAATTGCTGCAATACGTGTAATATGAGTAACCTGTACAGTTTTTATTTAAGAAAAAAAACAGCATTATTAATTCTCGTTTCTGTACAGGCAGAGTTCCCACCCGCCTCCTTAACTCCCTTATTTTTCTATACGTAAATATGAATTTACATTGAACAGGAATTCAATATTTCAACCCGAAAACTTGAAGGGCAGTCTTCTATGCATAGCTTCCGACTCTTGTCTTGAATGGACCCATTTACTCTACTTGAGGTAAGGATTGATTTGACATCTTCAAGCCTCATATTAGTTGGGCAGTGATGTTGATTTTTCTATGTGAACAGTATTTTTGATGATACAGCCAATTTAAGTACAGGAAAATGTATACGCTCTAAAACGACTGGCGCCATGTTGTGACGTCACTAGCTTAGACAACAGAGCAAAACAGCTGTAAAGCGGCCGCTACTATTATGTACTACCTACTAATACACCAACTTGCATTACCCCTACTACCGCAAGATGACCAGTAATCCTCCTTCAAGTGATGTAGTAGGTATTCACTGTGTTTGTGAATATGTAAGTTGTAGTTTATAAGGAAAAAGTGGATAGACAGAGATAAGTGGCCCGTGACACCTGAAAAGTGACGACTTCTGGGATCGGCATTCCTTATAGGGAGCTTAAATGAACCTGCAATGACATGTAAAGCTAGACAGATAGACGAACTCATAGAGGAACAGGTAGAAATGTATGGCTTTCTTTCCCCACATAAGCAAAACATACACCCTTCGTCACTCTACTCACCACTACAACCTTTACTAACCATACATTTCTACCTGTTCCTCTATGAGTTCGTCTATCTGTCTAGCTGTACATGTCATTGCAGGTTCATTTAAGCTCCCTATAAGGAATGCCGATCCCTGAAGTCATCACTTGTCTGGTGTCACGGGCCACTTTGCTCTGTCTATCCACTTTTTCCTTATAAACTACAACTTACATATTCACAAACACAGTGAATACCTACTACATCACTTGAAGGAGGATTACTGGTCATCTTGCGGTAGTAGGGGTAATGCAAAGTTAGTTAGGTTAGTAAAATAAAACTATAATTTGCGGTTTGCTGAGCCAAAACAAGCCGATCAGCTGATCAGGCGAGACCTGAGTCTGCAGTTACTACGTCACACAGCGCGTTCCGCCGTGTTGTGATATTTTGGCCCAAAAAGGCCATATATTTCATTTATGGTGCATTTCTCAGCAAAAAGAATATGAGTACAGTGATATGTAGCCTATATTGCACCCAAAGCTTTATAATACTCCGTGTTTTAGGTGTGAGTAAACGGGTCCAATGGACCCGTTTACTCACACCTAAAACACGGAGTATTATATTTTAGTTAAGGGCAGGAAGGAAGAAAACTTACCCATATGCAACTTAAGGCCCACATCCACAGTGCGACCAGTGGCGTACTGAGGGGGGGGGGGGGCATGCGGCCATGCCCCCTCCCCTTTGCAAAATATAAATAATAATAAATATCAATATATATATATATAAATATATATATATATATATATATATATATATATATATATATATATATATATATTATATATATATATATATATATATATAATATATCACAGACCACTATATCTACAGTGGTCTATGATTATATATATATATATATATATATATATATATTATATATATATTATATATATATATATATATATATATATTTTGGCCCCCCCCCTTTTCAACTATCTGGGTACGCCACTGGGTGCGATCAATCGTACCGTGGATGGGGGCCTTTAAAAGTCAATATTTGACTCATCTGCAACATCCATGTTACACAAGCATGCTTGTCAGTTATATATTTTTTTATTCTCTTACTGTCTTCTTTATAGGGACTGGCAACTAAGCGAGTTTTGTTACCTTTTTGTTGTGCCCTTGGCCAGTCCTTTGTGATGTAAAAAAATTATATTGAAAGCAGTTAATGGAGAGAATATAATAATTTATTTACCAATAACTGAGAAGGGTTGTTATGTTTTGTAGGGAAGATAAATTATTGTGGAGTGGTGGAGATGGTTTGAGCAGCTGGGAGTAAAATGACAAAAAAAACCATGAATGGAATATAATCTTTTCTCCAGGGTTGGAAATTTAATCTAAGCTCTCTTTGGCTTGCTATCAGAGGCACTAGACCTTGCAGGCCGCTTGAAAAACATCACGGATCACTCGTACAATCGTAAAAGCGAGCGACAGCCATAAAGAGCAAAGGATACTAAAGAAGATCAATTAAATATAGATATATGGTAATGCGAGAGAATACCATCCATCTACACCACCGGGCACAGCACAGATGATGCTTATTCTAAAGCCCCGTCCACACTACCACTCACCACCGTCGGTGCTTGCCGACGGCAAGCGCCGTTGCCAGGGTTGTGTCCACACGAACGGTTTTGTTCGGCGGTCAGCGCGCTTCCTGATTTCAAAGTGAGAGTCATGTTTTCTGCATATCGTGTAACTGAAGATTATGAAATAACCACAGGTTTAGAAAAACTGACCCAACTATCATCTTCATGACACATTTCTGCATATCATAAGCAAGAAAAATATACGAAAACCTTTTTGTGTATTCTAAAAAATATAGCAAAAAGAAAGTGTATAAACATTTTTCTCACTTTTTTGTCTTCAACTCGCTGCAATTTCCCGACCATTTCTCCCATTTAATTTTTGATCACATACTTGTAATCAGCTGACTTTCTTGGTTCTGATGGTATACGGTACATAGCAATGCAAAAATATCTAGATAGTGAAAACTGCCGATAACTTGAAGCATGTGTTTGGCGCTGACCCGTGAGTGACGGGCATGCCCGCCCAAAATTAAACCTGCTGAATGTTGGCGGGCAGCGCCGACGGTCACATTTTGCTCGTCGGCATCGTGTCCACACTGCCACTTTTGAGTGACGAACACTGTTCGACGGGAAGCGCCGACGGTGGTGAGTGGTAGTGTGGACGGGGCTTAACACGGGTAGATGTCCATGTCAACACCTAAAGAAAGATGACGCTGTGTTGAATTATTTAACTCCTTGAGGCCCCGAATGTATATTCATTGTAATTTGACTACCATTAGACAATTTTAATAGATATGAGCAATATTTTATAGATATGACCTATATAGTATCCTTGTCCACTAGCTAATTTGGTATATTAAGTAACTTTTCGTAATTTTATAGCTAACAACAGACGATTTTATGTAACAAATGAAAGATCTGGTCGTTAAGCCGGCCACACACTCACCGACGCGGCCTGTCCGGCCGACAAAAAGTGGCGGGGCATCGTTCGCCGGACGAGACCCACACACACACACACGGCCGCCTCATGAAAATATACAGTACACGTCGGACCACCGTGGTGACAACATGAATCAGCTGTCCGAAAATGACTTGTTGGTGATGGCTGCATGTGCAGCCATATATAATACGTCATATATAATACCTATATTATCATAAATACAATTATTACTGGTACAATTAGTCATTATCTGTCCGAGCGAGGGGCTGGCCGCGCCGGAAGGCACCCACACACACGCAGGCGGCAGGCCGCGCCGGACGGAATTTTCAAGCGCCAACTGATTTTCATCCGGCCGCTGCGACAGGCCCCGCCGGATGAAAAACACCCCCACACACACACCGGCCGCCTCTAGCCACGCCCCTTTTCGTCGGCCGGACAGGCCGCGCCGGTGTGTGTGGCCGGCTTTAAAGCCGGCCACACACACACCGGCGCGGTCTATCCGGCCGACGAAAAGGATAATGTCAAGAACTGTCAAGAACAATAAGGATAATGACAAAAAAACTGTTTTAGGCTATAAAAAAAAAGTCATTTTTATTGAAAATACAACTTATAACAGGCATCACAGTTACCTATATTCTCATTAAAGATTAAACTATGGCCCGTGAGCTATATTGCTCGGCCGGCGGTAAATTTAGCCAGATTGGCCCCGCCCACTGAGTCTGAGTTTCTGTCTACTATCCTTCAACATGTAGTTTCTCAAATCAATCTCAACCAAGACTAGTTTAGTGAATCCGCCCCCAGGTCAGGTAAACGCATGAGTGCACTCAAGCACTGTGTATTTATATGTGGTAAACAACTTTACAGGGAGGTCCCGTTATACGAGCATTCGGTATACGAGAATCCGATGATACGAGATGTGTAAATTAGGTCTATTTTCAATATACGAGATCGAAAATCCAATGATACGACATTCAAACTGGGGTGAGTAAAATTATCAAGTTCAAAATGTGTGCCCTACCACTCCTGGGCTGGACAAAGGGGGATTTGGTTGACCCCAGTGAGGTCACCCCTAGCAAGGCGTGACCTGAAGGGTAATTAAGCATATGGCACGGCCTGACCTTTAGGGGTAATTAGCAGGTGTGCTGCCCCAACCTTGGAACACTACCCTCTCTACACTACACTACCTCTACTCACTACACTACACTACCCTCTCTTGTATCACGCGGCGTCCCCTACAGTACAACGTCTTTTTTGCTTGTTATGCATGTTTTATGTTTAATTAATGTGCAGTTATGTTATTTTGTGTGCTATTTTCTCTCTCAGAATGCTTTTTCTACAGAAAAGGTAGTACAGTGTGGGTAATATAGACGCTGTGTGTTTGTTGTGTTTGCTATAGTTTATTTTAGCTTGAAAAATATGTTTGATGGGGTCCTGGAACCAAACCTATATTTTACCATTATTTATGTGTTTCGTTATACGAGATTTCGCTTTACGAGTATGCCAGGTGGAACCTAACTGCTCGTATCTTCAGGACCTCCCTTTAGTTACTTTTACTAATGTATATGGTTAGTATAATTACTTATAATACTACACATAACAGGTACATATGTGTTTGCCGCGTTGGATTCTTAAGTCTTCTTTTATTGCTCGCTAAAGCTGGGCAGCGGCGCGGATCGCGGCACGGAATTTTGACTTGCGCCACGAGCCGTTGCGGCGGTTTTTTGAGAATTCGCGAGAATTCGCAATTTGCGGCGCACCTGCCAAATATACGTAATACAATATGTGCTGTTTTGGCATGTTTGAGTGAGATTCTTATTTTGTGGAGGGGCTAGAGAAAACCGTCGGATAATTCAAACTTTCGGCTAATTCGACCAAGAACTCCCCCCAATTAGTTCGAATTAGAGAGGGTTTACTGTACACACAAGAAACAGTCTACAAGTAGTCCTACAAACCACGCAACACAACCATTCCACCATTGTGAGTTCTAATACTGACTCATGAGACCATCGGTTTTCACCATCTATCGCCACTGCGTCTAAAATAAGGCAGCCAGGATGGAATTCACCATTACAAAGAAATATAGGAACAGGGAGGCACAATCACATTCAGTTCAGTATACAACAAGAACAACCAACAAGGTAATATTTATCTAATTGTCATGAAATATTACACTACCAACAGAACAACTTTCAAGACAATCATACCAGCACGTTAGGGGAAGAAAATACTTGAAATTACTGATGCAACGTAGTATTTATATCAATGAAATCACGCCAGCTAGTCATTCAGATCCTTAAAAATATGTATTATTTTAACTATGAACATTAACCCCTTGAGGCCCAGAACGTAATTTCCATTGTAATTTGGCTACCATAAGACGATTTTTGTGAATATAAGCAATATTTTAATAGATATGACCTATTAACCCCTTCACTGCGGATATCAAATGCATAGGCCTACCCCCCTGTGCGGCAGGTTTAATTAAAATATAAAATAGTTACTGATCATATTTTCAAGTGCCTAAATGAATAGGATGCTCATTCCATAACAGAAAATCTATGTTTCGTCTTGGTGGAGGCTACAAGCTAAGTAAGGAGTTGCGTCAGAGTGCAACAACAGGGCCGTGACCATGCTGCCATACGCACAATGAAACCACTTACTACTCAACATAATACAGCTTATTTTGGTACATAAATGCTTCATTCATTCATTCATGCTTCTGTTTTATATCCATCAAGAATATGTTGAATATCTTGACTATTTAGCCTCGCCATTGAAGTAGAGGGCGCGGCAGCGTCGACACGTCGTACTGTACCGCTTGACCTTATTAGTCACACTAACTCACTCAAGCAGAAAAAGAGGTTTTATTATATCGCAACACTTGACACTGCTGCCATACAAGCCTATCACAGCGAATATTTACCCATAATATCATTGAGTGCGGAGTTTAAATACAGAAACCCTATATGTACCAGCCGCAGTGAACCCTTAGATAGCTGAGAGACCGTATTTGTACCAGCCGCAGTGAAGGGGTTAAGTATCCTTGCCCACTAGCTAATCTGGTATATTCAGTTACTTTTCGTAATTCTATGGCTAACAACAGACTATTTTTTATAACAAAGGAAAGATCTGGGCGTGAAGCGGTTAACTTAAATAACTGTAAGGCCATTATATTATGGAATATAAATAACAAGACTACAGCTAAATAATCTTGTTCTTTGGTGGCACTGAATCAAGTGTGTGTTGGCCTGGGCTACAGACTCTCTTCCGGTTCGGTCTTCATGTGTCCGGGCTGGATGACAAGGGTGTCGTGGTAGCGGGGGTCGGGCTCCGCTAGCTGGTCCCGGGACTGGTAGTAATACACCTCCATGATTGTGCCGTCCTCCTGCTGTATGATCTCATGGACTTGGTGCTGCTCTAACTCACCATCCATTATCATCAGCTGATCCTGGAAGAGAGAACAGAGTACCTATTAACCCCTTGAGGCCCAGAACGTAATCTTCATTGTAATTTGGGTACCATTAGACGATTTCAGCGATTATAAGCAATGTTTTATAGATATGACCTGTTTAGTATCCTTGTCGTCTAACTAATTTGGTATATTCAGTTACTTTACGTAATTTTATGGCTAACAACATACAATTTTATAAAGCAAAGGAAAGATCTGGGTGTGAAGGGGTTAAGTAGATATGTATTGCTACTTCTTAAGTAGATATTGCTAAGTTGATATTGGTTAAGTAGATATCCGTTACTTCTTGTTCTACTCTGGTTAATAGCCGTAAGAATTTTTCCAACTCCTTTATTAAATCCCTTTATCTACTTAAAAACTTCTATCAGATCGCCCCTTACTGTCTCTTGAGTGAGTGTAAATTTAATAGCTCCTACATACCCCTTCCTTGCTCTGGTTCTCCAAGCTGAGGTGGTAGGCAGCAGTAGCAGACTCTGACTGCTGCTCTATGTGCTTCTGTCTGCGTCCCCTTTTGGCCTTGTGCTCCCCATCATTACCGGACTCGGACTCTTCTGCCAGGAGGCGCTTACTTCGCTCTCCACCCTGCTCACTTCTGTCAACACTGGCATGCACAGAAGATGCATAAAAAAAAAAAACTATTACTCACATTTAAAAATAAGTGTTTGTGATAGATTGATTTAATGCCAAAAAAAAGGCAATTAAGTATTTGTGAGATGATTCCAACTTTCAAAATTGTGATGTCTGCAAAACAGGCATTATGTTAATTTGAAAACTTTATGGATCAGTAGTAGTTGAGATGATGCAATACTCCAGAGTAAATTTCATGTATCAACTTATTTTTCCAGTGGCCACAAATACAATTCAAGCAGCCTTGTATCAATGTGGTTATCATGCTTTGTGTGTGTGTGTGTGTGTGTGTGTGTGTGTGTGTGTGTGTGTGTGTGTGTGTGTGTGTGTGTGTGTGTGTATTTACCTAGTTGTGATATATGGGAAATAAGTTACATTCGTGTGTATTTACCTAGTTGTGATATATGGGAAATAAGTTACATTCGTGTGTATTTACCTAGTTGTGATATATGGGAAATAAGTTACATTCGTGGGTATTTACCTAGTTGTGATATATGGGAAATAAGTTACATTCGTGGGTATTTACCTAGTTGTGATATATGGAAATAAGTTACATTCGTGGGTATTTACCTAGTTGTGATATATGGGAAATAAGTTACATTCGTGGGTATTTACCTAGTTGTGATATATGGGAAATAAGTTACATTCGTGGGTATTTACCTAGTTGTGATATATGGGAAATAAGTTACATTCGTGGGTATTTACCTAGTTGTGATATATGGGAAATTAGTTACATTCGTGGGTATTTACCTAGTTGTGATATATGGGAAATAACTTACATTCGTGGGTATTTACCTAGTTGTGATATATGGGAAATAAGTTACATTCGTGGGTATTTACCTAGTTGTGATATATGGGAAATTAGTTACATTCGTGGGTATTTACCTAGTTGTGATATATGGGAAATTAGTTACATTCGTGGGTATTTACCTAGTTGTGATATATGGGAAATTAGTTACATTCGTGGGTATTTACCTAGTTGTGATATATGGGAAATTAGTTACATTCGTGGGTATTTACCTAGTTGTGATATATGGGAAATTAGTTACATTCGTGGGTATTTACCTAGTTGTGATATATGGGAAATTAGTTACATTCGTGGGTCTCGTTTCCATGTCTCAGTAGTCAATCGTAACTTTAAAAAATCATGAAAACACTGGACATTTACTATTTCACTGTCCATGTAAATCCACATATCAATCACTACAAGTCTCTCAAATTACAACTTAAGAACATAAGAAAATAAGGAAGCTACAAGAGGCCGCAAGACCTACACGAGGTAGTTCCTGTTACTTAACACTACCTACATCCACTTTTCATCCCCATCCATGAAATAATCTAGACTCCTATTAAAGCTCCCTAATGACTCCGCACTAACTACCTGTCTACTAAGTCCATTCCAATCATTTACCACCCTATTTGTGAACCATTTTTTCCCTATTTTTTTTTTAATCTATGCTTTTCCAGCTTATTGGGGCTCAAATGGTTAGATGGTTTAAGGAAAAATGGTTAAGGTTTAAGATGATCGAAATTTTACACTCTTGGATAACTAATTGTTCTTATTTGAGTTGATCAGTAAACTATTTATTCCTGAACTCCCATAAACTTGATCGTTCTTTAAGTTTCCCTAAGAAGAGACACATCTATGTAGCCTTGAAATGGTAGGGTACAAGTAACTTACCCAAACTGGACCTCGGAAATGGCCACAGTGTTTCTCACGGCGTTGTAGATGTTCCTGAGTTGCTCCTCTAGTTGGTTAAGGTAGTCCTCGCTGTCCGTCTGCACCACCATCTCCGTGATCTCCCTCACTAGTGCAGAACAACGGTACTGCAGGATGCTCTTGCCCTCCAGCCTCATCTCCTGCTTGACCTAGAGGCAATTGTTATCATCACTCTTACTTGAAATTATTAAGTATGTCAATATATTTCAATAGTCCACCTTAGTCCACGAGACAACAAAATTATCATAGCACGAGGTCCATAAAAGAGCTTCGGCTTAACCCCTTGAGACCCAGAACGTAATTTCCATTGTAATTTGGGTATACCATAAGACGATTTTTAGTGACTATAAGCAATATTTTGTAGATATGACCTGTTTGGTATCCTTGTCGACTAGCTAATTTGGTACAGGTTGAAGTTCCCAAACTCGGCATCCCAAGACTCGGCAACACCCAAAACTCAGCTCTGGTTCCGGATTTTCCAAAACACGGCAGAACACCCAAAACCCGGCGCGGAGTTGCCGGGTCGGCCGCTAGGTGCCACCACACTAGGCCGCTTGGTTTCTCCCGCCGATTTGTTTGTTGTTATTGTTCAGTGGTGTTGTGACTGTAGAGTTGTGTACACTGTTATTTTGTGTACTTCTACAGGTTTTGATTTTTTTCATGTGATTTTCATGCTTTTTTTCTCTTTAATATATCTACGTTCTAAAAGTAAGAAAATTCCATTACTCGGCTCGGCGCTGGTCCCGAGGTTGCCGAGTTTGGGAACTTCAACCTGTATATTAAGTTACTTTTCGTAATTTTATGGTTAACAACAGACAATTTTTTATAGCAAAGGAAAGATCTGGCTATGAAGGGTTAAAAGTGTAAAAAAAAAAGAGAGAGAGAGAGAGAGAGAGAGAGAGAGAGAGAGAGAGAGAGAGAGGGGATGAGGACTAACTTTCAATATAACAGTAATTACACAACAATGAATTTAAAGAAAAATCATAAAAATATAGCCATAATAACCAATACTACCCTACTATCCCCTCACCTTGTACATGGCATTCTGAATGTCTGAGGGCGTGGGGTTGTATCGCCGGTACATGGTAGGTGGTGGCTCGCCGCACGGGAACAGTTCCTCGTGTACATATGCCGCAATAGCCTCCTGCATCATCTTAACCGTGGACACTCCCTGGCGGGTTAATTCGTACATTTTCTGCAGCACCCGGGAATCAACCGGCTCTTTGGTACGAAACTTTGTGCCCTGTAACAGTCGGAAATGCGATGTAGTTTAGTGACATGGTAGATATTGAACACAGTATGCTATGATATGCAAGGTAGTTTAGTGACATGGTAGCTATTGAACACAGAATGCTATGATATGCAAGGTAGTTTAGTGACATGGTAGATATTGAACACAGTATGCTATGATATGCAAGGTAGTTTAGTGACATGGTAGATATTGAACACAGTATGCTATGATATGCAAGGTAGTTTAGTGATATGGTAGATATTGAACACAGAACGCTATGATATGTAAGGTAATTTAGTGACATGGTAGCTATTGAACACAGTATGCTATGATATGCAAGGTAGTTTAGTGACATGGTAGATATTGAACACAGTATGCTATGATATGCAAGGTAGTTTAGTGACATGGTAGCTATTGAACACAGTATGCTATGATATGCAAGGTAGTTTAGTGACATGGTAGCTATTGAACACAGTATGCTATGATATGCAAGGTAGTTTAGTGATATGGTAGATATTGAACACAGTATGCTATGATATGCAAGGTAGTTTAGTGACATGGTACCTATTGAACACAGTATGCTATGATATGCAAGGTAGTTTAGTGACTATCAGATATTGAACACAGAACGCTATGGTAATGTAATGGATCTTAATCATGGTAGTAGGTAGAACAGGAGACAGTGCATGATTAGAGATAAATATAATACAATGCATGGTACAAACAGGAGTCATAAAAAGCATCAGCAATAAGCAATAAGTGGTAGTAATGATGACACAAATAGTAACAATGATAATAATAGTAGTAAATAAATACAAATAATAATAGTAATAATAACAATAGTCATGAGAGCTGCCAGATATATCCCCAAATAAAAATAAAATAATTAATACATGATAAATTTAATTAGATAATGACTAGTCTATTTTTTTTAACGAGGCGAAAAATCCTGACCTCTTCCTGCTTACTGACTAATATTTGATGTCAGGAGAAGAGAATAGTACGGTTCTTCTTAATTTCAGTTGTATTTTATCATAGTTGACCATATTATCAGGTAAATACAGGCATAATTTTAAGCATGAGACCTTAAGATAGAATTGAATTTTTGCCTCGTTAAAAAAAAAAGACAGTATTGACATTTATGAAGAGAACACCTCTGTCACTTTTTTGAGGTGGCTGGCAGACTTTTCACTACCTTGGTTTGCTTCTTCTTCTTGGTGCCTGGCTTGGGTGGCGGGGGTGGTTGGGGAGTCAGCTCAATGGTGCACTGCTCCGGCAAGGTGAGTGATGGCTCCGCTTTCACCTGCAATAATATACAAACTCTGCCATTATTACCTCCCAATTTACTGACTCTGCTATCCTACTTAACTTCACATACTCTGCCATTATTACCTCCCAATTTACTGACTCTGCTATCCTACTTAACTTCACATACTCTGCCATTATTACCTCCCAATTTACTGACTCTGCTATCCTACTTAACTTCACATACTCTGCCATTATTACCTCCCAATTGCCTGACTCTGCTATCCTACTTAACTTCACATACTCTGCCATTATTACCTCCCAATTTACTGACTCTGCCATCCTACTTAACTTCACATACTCTGCCATTATTACCTCCCAATTGCCTGACACTGCTATCCTACTTAACTTCACATACTCTGCCATTATTACCTCCCAATTTACTGACTCTGCCATCCTACTTAACTTCACATACTCTGCCATTATTACCTCCCAATTGCCTGACTCTGCTATCCTACTTAACTTCACATACTCTGCCATTATTACCTCCCAATTTACTGACTCTGCCATCCTACTTAACTTCACATACTCTGCCATTATTACCTCCCAATTGCCTGACACTGCTATCCTACTTAACTTCACATACTCTGCCATTATTACCTCCCAATTGCCTGACTCTGCTACCCTACTTAACTTCACATACTCTGCCATAATTCAGGGATGTCAACAAGAAAAGAAAAAAAACTCTTGAAATAAAATAAAAGGGCGACCAACTCATCCCAGCGCAGCGAGGCTGACCGAGCGTAGCAAGGGAACCTCTCAGCTGGGGGTTCAGGGCCCCCCCGAGATATTTTGTAAATTTCATGCTCTGAGAGAGCTTCTGAGAGGTCCTTGGTTATATCTATAATAATTTCTGGTCTCAATTTTGTCTGTTTTTGTGTCCACAATTTGTGTATATGTATATATATATGGTATATCATGCAACTTAAATTGTGAAATGTATATGAATTATTAACCATTTTGACAAGATAAATGAATTATTAACACTGTTTCCGTTGGAAAAGTAATAACACAACAATAAAATATTTACACAGCCAACATACTGGCTGTGGGCTGCTGTATTCCACCCTCAACATACTGCCTCCTGAGCAAACTTGTAGCAGTGGAGTCAGGAGATATCGGCAGCCTAGTATTAACTTTCCGCTACCTAAATTTTTAACCCGAATCTACACGATTCACAGAAATGACCTAGCTGGCAATAAAATACTCAGAAATCCGCGAATCTGCGGAAAATTGACATCCCTGTTATTACCTCCCAATTGCCTGACACTGCTATCCTACTTAACTTCACATACTCTGCCATTGTTACCTCCCAATTGCCTGACTCTGCTACCCTACTTAACTTCACATACTCTGCCATTATTACCTCCCTATGACCTGACTGCTACCTTACTTAACTTAACTCTACTTAACTTACTCTCTACTTAAATATCTCACTTACAACTATACTTAACACTCTCTTACAACTCTACTTGACTTAATAGTGTGGCTATCTGTTGAGTATAGCAGGCAAACATGAATATGAATTAACTGTAGTGTGACTAATAAGAATTACTGTTTATATATGAAAAAATTAAATAATAAAAAAGGCATGTCAGACACAGCATTGATAGAAAAGCTTGAGTAAAAGAGTAAAGAGATAAAGGATAAATAAAGGATAATTAAAGGAGTAAAAGAGACGTAACACAACCATACACTTACCAAGCCAAGCACGGGATGTCCCATATGTTCGCTGGGGTCTGGCAGCCTCACATAGTACCAAGACTCCCGCACAAACCTATTGGTGTAACGCTTGAAGCTGTTGACGATTCTCCGCTTGGCCAGTTTTCTCATGTGATCCGTGGGCAGCGAGTTGATGGCCAGGAGGGCACTTGGCATCTATACAAAGAGAGAGAATTTCATCAATGCAGGTTGATTGATTTAATGCAAAAAAAGGGGGAAATGTGCCAGACATCAGAGGTCATATGGCACTATGGCAAAGCATAAAAAGGGGAGGGGTTATAGAAAATAGTGAAACGGTGTTGGAAGGGGAAAAAACGGAATGTTACAGCCGGATGGTTAGGTCATATGCAGGATGTGGATTTGTTGGAGGAAGGAGGCTACATTTTTCAGGGAGGAGGGGGATTCCGGGAGAATGCTCAATGCAGGTTCACTTAACATAAGAACATAAGAAAATAAGGAAGCTACAAGAGGCCATGAGACCTACACGTGGTAGTTCCTGTTACTTAACACTACCTACATCCACCATTCATTCCCATCCATAAATGTATTCAGCCTCCTTTTAAAGCTCCCTATTGACTTTGCACTGACCACTTGACGACTGAGTCTATTCCAATCGTTTACCACCCTATTTGTGAACCAGTTTTCCCTATTTCCTTTTTAACTTTATTTCTACAAGTGAAAGGTTTAACTCATCTTGTTCTCGTGGTATGTAAGATAGAGAAATGGCTCACTGACAGTATTCAACGGGATTTCTATTAGCTATTTGGGTACAAAGCTCTGAAACATTCCCAACCTTACTCTACCTTACCATTACCCACTAGGCTATTTCTATCTAATTATTTACTTACACTGTATCCTCCAATGTTTATATATCTTCTTATAACACCATCAGATTCATAAATTTCATATTAACCCCTTCACGCCCAGATCTTTCCTTTGCTATATAAAATTGTATGTTGTCAAGCCATAAAATTATAAAAAGTAACTGAATATACCAAATTAGCTAGTGGACATAGATACTAAATAGGTCATATCAAAGACTACTCTATACAAAGTCTTTGGTCATATCTATAAAACATTGCTTATATTCACAAAAAATCGTCTAATGGCACCCAAATTACAATGGAAAATACGTTCTGGGCCTCAAGGGGTTAAGAGATGAAAAAAAGGAAGAACTCACCTTGTGTTGTGGGAACTTCATTACGTGAGTGATATATATTTCTGCCGGGCAGTTTACTTTCTTCGTCACCTGGGCTCTGTTTCTGTACTTTGCTCGCACACCGCTCTCCTGCAAAAGAACACCATTCAATTCAATTCAATTCAATTTGTTTATTCAGCCATAGTTAAACATAACAGATAAATTTGACAATATATATATTTCTTCTTTTGGCTGGGCACGTTAAATGGGAACATTTTTGACAGGCCCCTAGAAAATGTTATATATGACTAGTGAGCTAGGTACCTAATACCGACTGACATTCAAGTATATAATATGTACGTATATACAAATTTCTATGTATTGTACTCTAGAATATACACATGCATACACACTACACATCATCATGAACTCTATCCTTGAGTAACTAGTCTTATTATTGGCAAAAAGAGTCATGCATAATAAAATGGAACACACTGAAAACCTATCATTCAGTAACTATTCTTATTATTGGCAAAAAGAGTCATGCATAATAAAATGGAACACACTGAAAACCTATCATTCAGTAACTATTCTCATTGCAGAAAAAGAAGAAGTTATGCATAATAAAATGAAATACACTGAAAACAAGAAGCACAGCAGTCTTGAGGCAAGGAAGACGTACATACTGCTGTGTACATTAAGCCTGTAATCCAAACATTAAATTGAGCTATACATGTAATACTGACCACCTACTTATATTACTGAACATCATTATCTATACACAATCCTTAAATACAAAGGGTAATTAACTCCTTCACGCCCAGATTATTTCTTTGCTATATAAAATTGTCTGTTGTTAGCCATAAAATTACGAAAAGTGACTAAATATACCAAATTAACTAGTTCACAAGGATACTAAACAGGTCATATCTATAAAATATTGCTTATATTCACTAGAAATCGTGTAATGGTACTCAAATTACAATGGAAATTATATTCTGGGCCTCAAGGGGTTAACTACATCTAATGGCTTGCTGTCCATAACATTTCAACATCTTACTTTCCTTACACTGAACTTACCTGTTGTTCCCTAAGTTTGCGTATCTGGTACTTTTCCTTGTGGCCCTTATTGATGTCTTGGCCCTGGTGGCACATGAGAACCCAGCGGCCCACATGCATGAAGGGCACTCCATCATACTCTATAGGCACCCCACATTTGCCTGTGTTGGACCAGTAGTGGATCCTGCCCCCTTCTATGTTGGGGACGTGTGCTGGGGGTAGAGAGACGGAATGAAGAGTACATTGCTAAGACTACACACCTTAACTCCTTCACGACCAGGTATTTCCTTTACTATATAACATCGTCTGTTGTTAGCCATACAATTACAGAAAGTAAGTTAATATACCAAATAAGCTAGTGGACAAGGATACTAAACAGGTCATATCTATAAAATATTGCTTATATTAATTAAAATCGTCTTATGGTACCCAAATTACAATGGAAATTACGTTCTGTGCCTCAAGGGGTTAATTCTATCTCACACTGCCTCCCAGTCATACAGTGCTTGACATGAAACATAAATACGGCAAATGCTCTTCTTTATAACATATGAAAAAGAGGAAAGATGACCTTAATTTAAATCTCTCAAGAGACTCAGAAGGTAGAATTCTAGAGTCCTTTCCCGCCCTTATTAGTGGGCTTTTTTCCTCCATACCTTCACAGATCCCTTCAGATACCTCTAAAACGTAATTATAAAGTGGGGGAGAGGTAAAAAAAGAAGAAAAACAAATACTAACCTAATCTTACCAATAACCTCCTAGCGAGACCTACGGACGGGAAACGACTAGAATTTTACCAGGTTAGGTTAGGTTATATTGAGGTTTGGTTAGTAATTTTTTTGATATTTTTTAATCTCTCCCCTACTTTATCATTACGTTTTAGAGGTAGCTATCTGAAGGGATCTTTGAAGGTCTGGAGAAAATAAAACCACTAATAAGGGCGGGAAAGGACTCTAGAATTTTACCTCGTTCTTTTCCACAACAACCTCCAACAAAGATCAGCACACTCACATTCATCGCCGAAATGTTTGTCGCGGTTATACTTGATGAAATGAGTCACAGTGTGTTGCTGATATTCCTCCACGCAGCGGACCACTTGTTGCAGTGTGCGGAACTTAACCACAGTGAACGACTTGTTGTCATCCTCAGTGCCTTCCTCTTGCTTTATGGCGCACTCGCGGGGCGTCATGGTGGGGCGGGGCTAATACGGGGGGCAAGGACTGATGTTTCGGCGCCGGAGTTAATTAGGACAAGCAAGAAGGAGCAGTAACTGAGAAACATCAGGGAGTGCCGATAAGAAAGTTCAGACTCCCGATCTACAACTGCGGTCACAGCCTCTTGTAGCTTCCTTATTTTCTTATGGTGGGGCGGGGCGGACGAGTGCTACAGTTTCGGCACTTTTGGAGTTTATTAGGACAAGCAAGAAGAAGAAATAGTAACTGAGAAACATCAGGGAGTGCCGATAAAAAAAAAGTTCAGACTCCCGACCCACTAAAACTAAGCACCGCGGCTGAAGATACGGGACTGGATTGGGGGTACGGCCTTTCAGTAATGAGACGCTAAACTAACTGATGTAGATGGGAGGTATAACACAGGAATGCTCTACAACCTTAGGCCGGGCATTGTAGAGTACTGAGGTTTGAGGGAGGGGGAATGGAACCGAATGGACACAGAGCTAGTAAGGCTGTCACACCTTGAAGCGGTGCAAGTAAGATTTCGGTGTCTTATGCTGGTTTCCAGGCTTCACGATATCAATCAATGGGTTCTTGTTCAGATGTCATGATGACAGGTGAATGGGTTTCAAGTCACTGTGGTTACTTCTGTTTCACGCCGCTACTTGACACGTTTTTATTGGCACGTCACCGGAGCGCGAGGCGAATGGCGAGTCCTGCGCAATCTTGATCCTGATAGTACGGGATTGAACAGGAAGGAAAGAGAAAATAAAAGACAGAATAAGAGAAGACAACTAAATTACTAATAGACCGGCAGCCAGGGGCCTTCAGCCTAGATGTGAAGGATATCAATATTGGAGTATGTGGACATCTCAGGTGTAGCGTGGGATGTTTTGAAATGGCCTTCTGCCGGGTACCACTGGTTGCGTGTGACCCTTGGGTGCCCTTAAAGTGACCTTTTTCGGGCTAGCATAGATATTGGAGGTACCACATAAAACCAACTTTACATGGCCAAGTACATCCCCCAGAATGTAAAATGATCAATGCCAGACAAATATCCCGCTGTTTTGGCCCTGCCAGAAAGGCCCAAAATTTCGAGCTAGCATAGATATTGAAGATACCGATCGGAACCACTTTTACATGAATAAGTACATTCCCCAGAGTAGGAAATGACCCATGCCAGACAAATATTCCACTGCATTGGTGCCGCCAGAAGCCCTTACCACCCCCGCCACTCATTTAGGCTAGCACAAACACTGAAGATACCGAATGGAACCAACTTAGATTGAATGAGTACATTCCCCCGATGGGGAAATTACCCATGCCAGACAAATACTCCTCTGCATTGGTGCCGCCAGATGGTACGATGTACTAGCTGCAATAATTCATCATTCATGTATATTTTAAACATCATGTTTATTAATCATGACTCTGGATACAGCATGTAGAGTGTTGCATTACTACAGAACAGTAAGGAGCACCTGAGGGCTGGGTGAGGGCTGCCTTAGAGGGACCTTAAGACCAGCGAGGAGGGAAGGCAGGCTGCTAGCGGGGAGTGAGGGGATAGGCAGGATAGGTCTGACTAGTGGCGGGGGAGTTCTGTACTACTGCCTCGTCCCCATCACCTCCAGTCCTGCAATGAAAAGTATCCAAGGTTTTATACAGGAACAAGGATTTTATATGGGTTTTATATGTTTTTTACAGGAACTACCACGTATAGGTCTCACTGCCTCTTGTAGCTTCCTTATTTTCTTATGTTCTTACGCAAGTTGTGATCATATCTACTCCATTTAATTCCTCCAGCTGAGGGTTGAAGTCCTCGCTTTCCTTCATCACAACAATTATACTCTTATTTCAGTTACATATATATCATGTAAAGTCTTCATTCATCAAACAACAAGCATTAGAAAAAATTTGATCAGATAGTCTGTTAATGAGACATAAATACGTAGCTACATGACAATAATTATAAGGATGAGATGCTAATCCTAATTATAACGGGTAAAATCAATCACATACTAACACAAATAACAATAAACGTGGAAAAAAACCAATGTATCTTTAAATAATAACACTCAATATGATAAGTTCCAGAATAGAACAAGAAAATACAGAATGGAAACAGAGAACAAGTCCCAGATAACTCCTTAACCCCTTGACACCCAGAACGTAATTTCCATTGTAATTTTGCTACCATTATACAATTTTAAGTAAATATAAGCAATATTTTATAGATATGACCTGTTTAGTATCCTTGTCTACTAACTAATTTGGTATATTAAGTTACTTTTTGTAATTATATGGCTCCACAACATACGTTTTTTTATAGCAAAAGGAAAGATCTGGGCGTGAAGGGGTTAAATGTATCTTTAGTACTTACTGGCTGAGGACGGAGAATGGGTGGAGGGAGAGCTCGGGATCCAGGCTGGAGGTGCTCTTGATGGAGGGCACCGAGGCCTCCTCCATGCCCGGCCCCTGACCCCCCTGCTGACTGCCATCGTCCATCCACCACTCCCCAATGCTCTCCCTCCGCGATCTGCACCACCACCACCACCACACAAAGCAAGGGATAATATTATTGCAAATGGTAATGTTTTTTTGCTAATCTTCCACCACACCATCTTACTTTATACATTTCATCTACTAAAAAAGGTAAAGATGGGAGCATACGCTAAGCTGCGCATGGCATTCGGTGCTCATCTCCGTGGCATTAGCCCTTAGAGCCTGTGGTGGGTGAGGACCCGTTACCCCGGGACACAGGGCTAGTGTGACACCCGGGTTACCACAGTTACCTTCCCCAGGTTACCCCAGGTACCCATTTATCAACCCCGAAAGGAAGGAAGAACAGCTGGGTTGGTTGGTCGCCGACTTGCCCTGGCCCGGATTTAAACCAGGGCCCGCAGATTCATAGCCAGGCACGCTAGCCACTATACCACAGAGGCGACATCTTTAGCGACAGTTTAATCTACTGACAACACTATACTGTGATAAATAAATTTTGGGAGATATGAGATGTCTTACCCTGGGGTGCTGGCTGCCTCCCTGTTTTGGCACAGCGTCTGGTAGTGGTGGTAGAGCTGGAGAGTCTCTTGCCGCACCTTGGCGTGGTACAGGACCACGCGATCCCGGTACATTGTGTGCAGCTCACTCATGCTGCCCATGCCGATGTCGTGCAGAGTCTTCTCCACCACGTCCTGTAACAATAATAAGAACATAAGAAGATAATACAATACTACTACTATTACTACTACTACTAATAATAATACATAATAAAATATTAATAATAAAATACTAATACTAATACAAAAAACAATAATATTGAATAAGACAATCTACACTTTTCAAAACAGGTTTGTGAAGTCAGTAAGACCACTATGCCTCCTAAATATTCTTTTAACTATTGACCCAAGGAATATAGCTTGACCACAGCCAGTACTAAGAGCCAGGTTTCCACAAATGGGGAGCCTAAGATCACTACTAAACATTTCCCCATTCCTTACAAGAGGTCTGAACCCCAAAGGCCTCACTTTGGATACACTTGTGGCCCGACCCCTGAGTGGTGCACACACACACTCACATGGAAGGGGCAGCGGTCCGTCAGCAAGAGGTTGTCAGTGTTGGCACGCAGCACTCCAGTAGTCTTGGTGAGGAACTCGTGTGTCACATCTGTCAACAGCCGCAGCACACTCTCTGAGGTGTCTGTGTACCCCGTGTGGGCACAGATGGTGGCCACGGCCTTCCTCAGGATGAGCCGCGCTGTACTGCCCTCCACCTCCAAGACATGCTGCTGCGTCTTGCCTCTTGTGAAGGGTCTGTTGGAGGGAAAGTCAAACATAAGCATCATAGCTTTGCCATGTATGTATACCCTATGTACTATATGCACTTTGATACTATGTCCCCTAATATGCCTATATTATGTATTTTTTGTTTTGCTCTAGTACGTACTTAAGTTAACTCCTTGTCTTGTTGTTGTTGCTTTTTTTGTCTATGCCCCTGGGCGATAATAAAATCATTATTATTATTATTATTATTATAGCTATGATGATTATCACTGCCTGTATTGAAAACAAAAGTAATGATTAAGATTACTATAAAATTGGTAAAATTGGAAGCATATCATCGACCATCTAACCTCATAAGACATTGCAGGAAAATCTGACGTGAAACAGAAAGATGATGATGATGACACAGTAGATGAATAATAGCAGCACAGTGCCAGGTAACCGTCATTTAGGAGGAGACACAAAGACTACATACATTTATAAATAATGAGTAGATTGAACAGGATGTTGAACTACTGCAATAGGTAAAGAACATGAAGGCAAACATGACAGACAGATTAGTGTAAGATTCTGTTGTTGATCATAGCCTGATATTTAGTGCAAATGATAAATAGCTTGTCCAGAAGTTCAACACAACGTTCCCTTGCTTACATAAGAACATAAGAAAAATAAGGAAGCTACAAGAGGCCGTGAGACCTACACGAGGTAGTTCCTGTTACTTAACTCTACCTATATCCACCTCTCTTCCCCATCCATGAATTTATCCAGACTCCTTTTAAAGACCCCAATAGACACCACATTGACCACCTGACGACTGGGTCCATTCCAATCATTCACCACCCTATTTGTGAACCAGTTTCTCCCTATTTCCTTTTTAAATTACGCCATAAATCATCTTACGTGTGTTCTGGAGGCAGGAAGTTGAGGAAGTGTGGCTTGGTAGTCTTACGGTTGAGCACCAGGTCCTCAGGAGGGGGCTGGCAGGAGGGGAGGCTGCTGCCGTCTGCACCGACACTCTGGCCATGAGAACATAAGAACATAAGGAAGCTACAAGAGGCTGTGAGACCTACACGTGGTGGTTCCTGTAAGATAATTGCCTTACATTATGGATCAAGCTGACTAAAACTAATAATCTCAATAGCTGTAATTTACCATATAAAAAGGTGACCTAAACTTAAGGTCTCATCTTTCACAGTAATACCAGGTGATGCAGGAGAGTGTTCCTTAACCCCTTGAGGCCCAGAACGTAATTTTCATTGTAATATAACCACCATTCGACGATTTTAATGAACATAAGCAATATTATATAGATATGACCTGTTTTATATCCTTGTCCATTAGCTAATTTGGTTTATTTAGTTACTTTTCCGTAGTTTTATGGCTAATAACAGACGATTTCATATAGCAAAGGAAAGATCTGGGCGTGAAGGGGTTAAGGCAGTGACGGCCACAACCCACCTGTGCCCGGGCAATGAACTGAGCCACCTGGCGCTGGTGCTGCAGCAGGCGGATAGTCTGCAGCACTAAAGGGTCCGTGCGACACATCTCCGGTGGCAGGCTGGGGAGGCAATTAGGAGGTCGTTCAGTGTTTGATATGGTAAAGCAACATCTCTCTCTCTCTCTCTCTCTCTCTTTCTTTCTCTCTCTCAGGTCGTTCAGTGTTTGATATGGTAAAGCAACATCTCTCTCTCTCTCTCTCTCTCTTTCTTTCTCTCTCTCAGGTCGTTCAGTGTTTGATATGGTAAAGCAACATCTCTCTCTCTCAGGTCGTTCAGTGTTTGATATGGTAAAGCAACATCTCTCTCTCTCTCTCTCTCTTTCTTTCTCTCTCTCAGGTCGTTCAGTGTTTGATATGGTAAAGCAACATATCTCCCTCTCTCTCTCTCTCTCTCTCAGGTCGTTCAGTGTTTGATATGGTAAAGCAACATCTCTCTCTCTCTTTCTCTCTCTCTCAGGTCGTTCAGTGGTTGATATGGTAAAGCAACATATCTCTCTCCTTTCTCTCTCTGCAGTCTTCAGTGTTGATATGGTAAGCAACATATCTCTCTCTTTTTTTTTCTCCTCATGATTGGGTGTGTAACCAAAATACTGGCAGATCTCAATACTGATATCAATATGAGACAATAGGAATTGAAATCTGTGCTAAGTTGGCTTGAGACCTAAAATCTGCAGAATCATAGTGAAATGTAAAAGTACCTATGGTGTATAGCTACATGAAGTGGTATATACTAATGATATTATACTTGTGCTTATAATACAAACATACTACACACAGTATGAGCGTGACGATATAAGTAGACAGGTATCATGGAGCCATCTCATATATGTACCAATGTTCTCATACTATACTGAGGTGATTAATACTGACATAGAAAGGGGACATATTTCTAAGCGCTGACCCAGGTTTAGTTAGTTGTTTCGTACACTGATTTAGAGGTTTTTCGTACATACCTGGTGTTGTTTCGTAACTCTAGTAGTCAAGTTCAACTCTGAGCTGAGGGTACGAAACGACTATGGTTTCATATAGACTACGAAACAACTTTTTGGTGTACGAATCTACTGGTGTACGAAACAACTTGTGTACGAACTGACTGCACCTCTACTAAACTTACATCTGAAAGGAGGGTGTTTCCTCTGGTGAAGGTTGGTGGAGGGCTGGGGGAGTGGGTGCTGGGGGCTGTGGGGTTAAAAGATCTTCCATGTCAGCAGCACTAAGCCCCCAGTCCTCCCCTGCACCCCTCTCCCCCTCCTCCCCCCAATGACCCCCAGCACAGGTCATTCTTGCCACCAATATTCTATGATGAAAAGATCCCCAGTAGTTTCTGTTCCTGTTATCTGTTGGGAGTTAACGAGTGACTGACGTTCTTGGTTCTTCTTGGTGTTGGCTGTGAAGGGCTGTGAAGATCTATTTGACCCTATTCGCCCTGTATAGTTGTTGTTGTTGTTTAAGGGCTGCGAGGATCCCTGGCCCTGTATAGTAATCACAGGACTGACATTTGCCTCAGAGTCCAAGTCGAGAGGGAAGAATGTTTACTTGTTTACATGATTAGACTTTTACAACGGTACACTCTCTCTCTCTCTCTCTCTCTCGTAAATAAACTTATCAAAAGCTTTTTAAATCCTAAGAATCTGTTCACCCCTAAGCGCAATATACAGTAGCAGCCAAGAATAAATTATTATATCCTTGGGAACAGCTGACTCAAGAAACAGCTGTCACCCTAACAACAACACAGGCAGCATCATGGCAGCCGCGGCGCCCCCCAGACCCGTATTACCTGATGGCTATGAAAAGTAGGCCACATACCAGTCTCTTAATGTGCTGCGGGGAGGGTGTGAAGATGTGAAGAGGCTGGGGTTATTATGGAATAGAACGGCTTACTACTCACGTGTTCTGTATAATTATCACGGCCTCTTGTAGCTTCCTTATGTTCCTTTCTTTATGTTCTTATGTTGTAATTTATGCTCCAGCTTCTTGTGAGGATCCTATTTACCTCTGGAAACGAGAAATAAAACACTTATTTTCAAATAATAGCTTGGGTTAGGGTTTAGTGAGGTCTTGGTAAAAATGGACGAGGACTGCGCGGTCATTTTCTGAGACAGTGACTAATTTTTCTTAGCCAAGAAATGGTGCGTTTAGGTTTAGTTAGGTTAGATTTAGGGTTGGGTCAATATGCAGTTTCAATCTACGTATATTCACAATAATCTTTTTCCCTTTCCCTTTTGACAACAAACTTGGTGGGGAAGCGGGATTTTGGGTGGAGGAGGATAATACAACTGATTTATGCTTCCTCCTCCCCATTTGCCATTTACCTAATTTGATTTAACTACAGTATGCGAGATTATTCATCCTGTCAGTAATACAATGTCGTTCACAGGTGGCCATGTCTTTACCCAGCCTACATCAGCAAAGACAAGTCGAGAGCAGAGGGCAGGAGGATCCCAAAGGCTAAGGTAAAGGATGTACAAAATTAATTGGTTGAGGCAATGCTCTCGGTTACAGGGAGTTTCGTACACAAGTTGTTTCGTACCCAGGTTTTATTTGTTGTTCCGTACACTGATTTTGAGTTTTTTCGTACATACCTGGTGTTGTTTCGTAATTAGTAGTCAAGTTTAACTCTGAGCTGAGTGTACGAAACGACTATGGTTTCATATAGACTACAAAACAACTTTTTGGTGTACGAATCAACTTGTGTACGAACTGACTGCACCCCATGCTGTCACCTATGTTCATGTTGATACTGATAATTATTACTGACCTGAATCTCTAAAACTTGGAAATTACCGTTGCCAATACTGATACAATACAAGTAATGTTTGAAATTATCTACATATGACAGGCTGATATTAACCCCTTCACGCCCAGATCTTTCCTTTGCTATATAAAATTGTCTGTTGTTAGCCATAAAATTACGAAAAGTAACTGATTAGTCGACAAGGATACTGAACAGGTCATATCTATAAAATATTGTTTATAATCACTAAAATCGTTTAATGGCACGCAAATTACAATTGAAATTACGTTCTGGGCGTGAAGGGGTTAATGCCAAAACCTGATGTCTAATACAGAGGATGATTTCATGGTTGTTCTGTCACACACTTACAAAGGACACTGTAATTATATCACACCGAGCCTTGATTCCCAAACTATATTGAGAAAAATAGGGTGTAATATTCAGCCTCTTCAGTGGTATTAATGATGACATGAGTTGGCATTTTCCTCTCATTTCCCATAAGTAACGTTCCATGTACAGCTGACTATCTATCTAACTACCTATCTATCTAACTAGCTATTTATCTTTATATCTATCTATCTCTGATTCCTGTACACAGCCTAGCAAACACTGGTATTAATGATGACATGAGTTGGTATTTTCCTCTCATTTCCCATAAGTAACGTTCCCTATCACTGTTACAGGCCGTGCCAGCACCCACATGTAAGGAGATGCTGGATGTACTCTCCACCTCTGGTCTGCAGGTAACCCTACTCATTTAACATTTAACGTGAAAATAGAACCCTTGTATCTATTTGCTCCTATTTCTACAGTATTAACCCCCTTGAGGCCCAGAACGTAATTTTCATTGTAATTTGGGTACCATTAGACGTTTTTTAATGAATATAAGCAATGTTTTATAGATATGACCTGTTTAGTATCCTTATCCACTAGTTAATTTGGTATATTAAGTCACATTTCGTAATTTTGGCTAACAACAGATGATTTTATATAGCAAAGGAAAGATCTGGACGTGAAGGGGTTAAGGTGCACTTGTCAGAAAACTGGAGTTCTTTCATTGCACACATTGCTACTTTATTATTGTCCTCTACACATGTACATATATTTTTCTTATTTCTCTACCTTTAAGAGAACGAATTTATCCCATCAAAACCCTTGTATTATCCTTTTTTAATGCTATGTTCAGTTCAGTTGTGGGTCGGGAGTCGGGCCTTTTTCATCGGCACTCCCTGACGTGTTTCTTCTTGCTGTCTGGGTCTTTAGTTAGTTGTCTTCTCTTATTCTGTCTTTTAGTTTCTTTCTCTTTCTTTCCTCTTATTTTCTCTGGTCATCCAAAAACTGTTGATTGTTCTTTTTGCTTCTGCCATATTCCCATCTCCTGCACAGAGATATTTATACATGTTTTTCCTTCAATGTTCTGATTAGGTGAGGGGAGAGAGGAAAATCTACTGCCGGGAGAAGAGCAAAGAGCCGCCGTTCTGGGGTCGTGTGAGGGTGCAACTCAAGACATCCACTGGAGAACTGGTCAATCCCAAGTTCAGGTAAGAAATTGAACTACAAGAACTGCCATGTGTAGGTCTCGCGGCCTCTTGTAGCGTCTTATTATATTGTTTTTTTTATATGATTGCGTGTTGCCCCTGGAGGTTATGAATGTCTATAGGAGGTGATAATACTCCTGTAGAAGGTAAAATATTAAACTGCTTTCTTTATCTAACATCCGCAGCTCTCGGGAAGACGTGATGCTCTTTACTGCAGAGAAAATCCCTCAGCTGAAGACCCGGACTAACCCCAAGCACGGCCAGGACAGCGGGCAGCAGCAGGGCAAGCAAGGCAAGGGCAAGAAGAAGAAGTGATGTGTCAAGTAGAATCAGAAGAATATGTGAAGAAAATATAAGAACATGGAAGGGGGGAAATAACGATCAGTGGTATTTTTCGTCATCTATAGAATTTAATAACGGTTTCTGAAGTGATTAAGATTCATATTTTGGTTTTGACTTATTTTGGTGTTAATAATAAATGGTTAATATGAATTTTCCTTGCCTTTGTTATCCTATGAGACTATGATCATATAATGGTAACTAAACATTGCTAGTGTTTGAGCTGTTGGATGCCACAATGAAGTACCGTACATAAGAACAGAAGAAAATAAGGAAGCTACAACAGGCCGTGAGACCTACACGTGGTAGTTCCTGTTACTTAACACTACCTACATCCACCTTTCATCCCCATCCATTCATTTATCCAGCCTCACTTTAAAGCTGTAATGGCTCCACACTAACTACCTGTCTACTGAGTCCATTCCAATCATTTACCACCCTATTTGTGAACCAGTGAAGTACATATACCGCACCATGACTAGAAGAGTTATATGTTATTGTAATGTATCTTTGTAAGTACTATGTGTCCAAGAGAAGGGTAGCTGATAGAAAACTAAAAGCCTCTTTCTTGTACTATATTAGACTATCACAAGGAGCAGGGAAGAGGAGGGGAAGCAGCGATAAGGAAGGCCTGTAACGTGAGGGCTACACTACGTATTTTCTCTTAAACCCTTCACGCCCAGATATTTTCATTAATATATAAAATAGTCTGTTAGCCATAAGACTACGAAAGTAGCTTAAATATACCAAATTAGCTAGTGGACAAGGATACAAAACAGGTCATAGCTATAAGATCTTGCTTATATTCACAAAAATCGTCTTATGGTATACCCAAAGTACAATAGAAATTACGTTCTGGGCTTCAAGGGGTTAACCCAGGGCAAGGACGTAGCCAGGAAAAATAATTGGGGGGGGCCACCTCCCAATGATGGTTGAGGGGTGGGTGCCTTAATCAGCTGGGGGTCTGGGAGGCGCTGTAAGCCCCCCAGAGAATATTTTTGAAGATATGACATAATTGGGGGCATATTGAGCCCTAAATGACATAATTGGGGGGTCATTTATTGGTTCTTTGCATGATATTCAATATAGTAGAATTGATGAAATTATACCATACACTCCTAAAGTAGATGTGTTGAATTGGGGGGGGGGGCATGGCCCCATTGGCCCCCCTCTGGCTACGCCCTTGACCCAGGGGGCGTGGGTAATTACCTCGGGGGACGTGAAACAAGAGAAGAAGGAAGAACTGTCAAGTATTTACCTTGAAGCTCGGTCTTCGCTTTAACATGAAACTCGCTCGGGAGGGTGAGCGAAGAAAGTCGCTACAGAGAAGAAAGTGTGGCTGACAAACTCTGCGGTGACGCCCTGCCGGATTTAACTAACTCCCTAGACTTGTTCAATAGCATTTTTTTTATTATTATTATTACTAAGTATTATTATTTTTATTATTATTATCGTTATTATTATTATAGCGCGTAGGTTCTGGTGTGTGGCATCCTTTAAAATTTATCTAACTAATTAAATCTGTTGGGTATTTGCAAGGTGTTAATGAATAATTATGTGCACAATAAAAGTGCTAAAAACACGCATTTTTCAATTTTTCTTTCTGATTCAGGATTATTTTGAAATATCTTGGTTGAAGAAGTGAAGCATGGCATGGAGGCAAAGACCCACTACTGAAGGGGGCGTGGTGGTAGAAAGGTTAAGAAACTGATTCTTAACCAACACGATATTACGGGTTTGAGAGTAACTATCACTTAAAAAAGAGAAATCAATAAAAAGATTAAGAAACAGATGCTTGAAACCTATCAGGAATACAAACAATAACAAAAACTAGTCATGAGCTGCGAAATTAAGAGCAAAAAAGCTTTAGATATTTTTTTTTTTTTTTGACGGGGAGGAAGGAATGGTGGGTGGGGAGAACATAAAAATAAATGTCACACTTGGCTACGTAACAATTCAAGGTGTAATTAGTATGCAGTAACATCCCGGCGGAGAATGACGCGGAGAAAAGAGAGAGGAGCGATTTCTAAGCGGTTGATGAGAGAGAAAAACGACACGACGAGGGGTGATTACAATGTGCTCGCGGGGAAGAGGAGGAGAGACAGGGAGAGTGCCGGAAACTTAGTGAGTCAACGAGGCGTGGGGAGAAAGCGGCGGCCAGTGTGCGGGAGGGAGGCAGTCCAGAGAGTAGCTGGGAACAGTGTTAAGTCGGCGGCCCAGCGGAGGGAAATCAAGAATCGGGAGTCTGACGAAAACAAACACCGCGCCACTCAAAACATCGCAACTCCTGCCAAAATTTATCCCGCTTTCCCGACACCTGTGACCTGTCTCTAAAACATGTGAGACGTGAGAAAAAGACAGAAAGAACATTATATCTAGATACTCCTAGCTAATACGAGTAATTGATTAGTGTTACCTGTCTTTGCCACCATACAAGAGGTCATTGGTTTGATATCTCGAACTGAAACGGGCGGAAACATAAGGGAAAGGATAAATTAAGACTATACAGTGATACCTACAAGTGCCAAGTGATTGATTTTGTGGATGAGGTAACCCCGACTAAATATCGCTGGAAAAAGGTGAGTGAGGCGATATATATATACTAATCAATATTTACTCTAATACAAGGATAGCTATGGAGTGTTCTAATTATTATCTTGTCACCCATTTTAAAAGTGAGTTGCAATGCATTAATAGTATAATAAATGCCTTATAACAACGAAGAAAGTAATAGCGTGACATGACACTTGAGTAAACTAAGA
>JACEEZ010014154.1:302500-337500 GCA_016584305.1 Chionoecetes opilio | reverse complement strand
TTCACCGTTTTCACTAATGTAATTTGTCACCCAAGGCCGGATTTCAGACGCACTTCTCTCTTGCACCTTCCAACCCTCCAAGGGAATCATTTAATCTTCCCTATTTATCGCTCTACTCTATCTATCTATCTCCACATCTATCTAACTAATCTATCGCCCCGTCACGCTTGAGTCTCACGCAGCTACAGTAGGAGCGAGAGAGGCATCACCAACCCTCCCTTTCCCTCCTCCAGCAGGCATAGCGCTAAGGCTTGAATGATCTGAAGGTGTACGTAGTGGCATGCAATGTAACTTAAGCATCACCTAAGTGTCTCCTGCTGTCTACTCCCGGGACCTTATATAGGGAGGCGTAGGTCGCACTGGAAAACAGCCTCACACTACGTCAGGAGAACCTCTTACACACAAAGAAAAAAAGGTGCAACTCTGCACCTTTAAAGGTGCAAAACGTGTCACAGATTTTGCACCTTTAAGGGTGCAAAGTTGCACCCATAAGTTGCACCCATAAGGGTGCATAGTTGCACCTCTTAAGGTGCACCCCCTTAGGGGTGCAACTGTGCACCCTTATGGGTGCAACTTTGCACCCTTATTGAAGGTGCAAAATCTGTGACACATTTTGCACCTTTTTTTATTAGTGTGTACGTATTACATTGCATGCTATAGCATGCAATGTAACTTAAGCATCACCAAAGAGTCTCCCGCTGTCTACTCCCGGGACCGTATATAGGGAGGCGTAGGTCGCACTTGTAGACAGCCTCACACTACGTCAGGAGAACCTCTTCAAGGGGAACCAACGCCCAGGAGAAAGCAAGGGACTGACCACAACACCTGCGGCTGAGAGTAAGGATTCGTGTGGTTGTCTCTCCTCTCATTACCTCTAATCAGGGCGCCGCCACCAAGGCCCCTCGTGACTCCCATGTTAATGAGTCTATTGAGCTGTAGAGTCACTACACTGTTTTGATATAGTACCCAAAAACCAAATTGTGAGAGCATAAGAACATAAGAAAATAAGGAAGCTACAAGAGGCCGCGATACCTACACGAGGTAGTTCCTGTTACTTAACACTATCTACATCCTCTTTTCATCCTCACCCATGAAATTATCTAGCCTACTTTTAAAGCTCCCTAATGACTCCGCACTAACTATCTGTCTACTGAGTCCATTCCAATCATTTACCATCCTATTTGTGAACCAGTTTTTTTGAGGAGAATACAAAGGGAATATGCAAACCTCCCAGTGCCTTAAAATGACAGCCACGCCATGAAACGAGATCTGAAACGACCTACACCAAACTATAACCCTATAATGATCCTAACCTTTAACTATAACCTAATTATAACCAAACTATAAATACAACTAAGTAACAGATCAACCACACTTCCATGCCTCACCATCACAAATTACATGTGAAAGTGGGCAAAGTCGAGGCAAGTCACCCAGACCTAAAGTCGCTAAGTAACTAACAAAACACCAAACAGGGGTAACATATGGTTCTGACAATTGATAAAGGAACAACCACTGAAGACATGATGGTTTCGTATTAGCAATATTATATTTGTCTTAGTCGCAGTAGCAGTAGTAGTAAACTTCTTTTTATTATTGTTATTATGGTTACTGCTGCTACTCTTTGCTGTTTTAATGGTGATAGAGTAAAGTAAAACTATATATAAAATGGCAGTGCTTAGTTAAAAAGGTCAATAATAACAGATTGACCGTCATCGCCAATGCATGAAGAAATCCACAGTACAAAGCAACCCTGGCGGACGCTCGTGAGACAAACGCATGCACAGATAGCGTCTCGAGTTTCTCCTTGCCGTCCCTGGCCCGAATAACACTCAATAAATGGCTACAAATAACAAGACTAGTATTTCCTTTGACTGTTAGTGACAATAATAGTTACTAAGCACACTTTGACCTTGCCCTGCCTTGGATCACGTCCTGCATGCGCTACAAGACCTTGTTTACGAAGTTGTTTGCATCGAGATATGACCTATCACAACTACAACCAGTGGCGGCTCGTGGCATAGGGCTACGGAGCTGCAGCACCCCCAGACACTCACTGCCAGGTGTATGATGTCTTTAGAGACACAGCAGAATTGATACACTACTAACAAATATATCATAATAAAAAGTAATTATATGTTATTTTCAATAAGTTACTAAGTGAATTTTCATTAAAACCAGACCAAAATGTAAGTTACTTTCATATTTGCTGTACGATTCATGTCTGTGCTGCCGCCGCGCCACTTGTGAACACAAAGAGCTGCAGCCGAGCCAGCTTTTTAGTCTGCATACTTACCTGGCACAGGAGGATATATGGTGTGCATAGCTGGCACAGGAGAACCGCGATCCTGAAGGCGGTTTTCTCAGGGAGAGGCCCACCATTGCACTCCGGCGGTGCTGACCCTTGCGATTAACCAAAATGTGGTTAACTCGAGTGCGAAATTTTTGTTAGCGGGGGATTGCGTTCGTGCATCCCCCTTTTTGTTGAAGAAAAAAAGAAAGAAAAAAAAAGACGGTGTGGTTAAATCGCGCTTTCTTTAATTACCCTATGACGATGGAAAATCCAGTGAAATATTTGCAAAACATCAACTTATCCCAGCTGACATTAAATGAAAAGACTGAAATCAAGCGGTACCGACTTTTATTTTCAAGTAATACTGTAATTCTACTATCACCACCTCAGCCATCCCCTCTACTACCAACACTACCACCCCCACCATCCCTTCTACCACCACCACTATTACCATGCCCTGAAATCCGTGAACCTCAACTACAACTCATACCTGAGATAGGTTAAATTTGTGTATCCTACTGTTGTGTAAAGCTTGCAGTCCCCCCTTTTATTTTATCACGAGCCGCCACTGACTACAACTACTACTACTACTACTACTACTCCCTACTGACATGACCTACTACTACTACTACTACCTAGCTTATAAGGGCGGTCTCGGAGGAACAAAGGTTAATCAAGTCGCATGTATAATTAATCCACAAAGTCAGATAGCCAAATGCAGTCGCACCTTTGCCTTAACCTTGTTAAAGTCATATTTGCGACAATATATTCGCTTTCTTCAGATGATAAGAAAGTAGCACGTCTGGCGGCATGAGAGGTGGTCAGGGTTACGATAATGCGATGTGGTGAGGTATTAGACGATTATAATTATTGGAATGGACTCAGTAGACATTGAAATGGACTCAGTAGACATTGGAATGGACTCAGTAGACATTGGAATAGACTCAGTAGACAGACGATTATTGGAATGGACTCAATAGACAGACGATTATTGGAATGGACTCAGTAGACAGTGGAATAGACTCAGTAGACATTGGAATAGACTCAGTAGACAGACGATTATTGGAATGGACTCAGTAGACAGTGGAATGGACTCAGTAGACATTGGATTGGACTCAGTAGACATTGGATTGGACTCAGTAGACATTGGATTGGACTCAGTAGACATTGGATTGGACTCAGTAGACATTGGAATGGACTCAGTAGACATTGGAATAGACTCAGTAGACATTAGAATAGACTCAGTAGACATTGGAATAGACTCAGTAGACATTGGAATAGACTCAGTAGACAGACGATTATTGGAATGGACTCAGTAGACAGTGGAATGGACTCAGTAGATATTGGAATGGACTCAGTATAGAAATTGGAATGGACTCAGTAGACATTGGGATGGACTCAGTAGACATTGGAATGGACTCAGTAGACAGGTAGTTAGTGCGGAGTCATTAGAGAGCTTTAAAAGGAGGCTAGATCATTTCATGGATGAGGAGGAAAAGTGGATGTAGGTAGTATTAAGTAACAGGAACTACCTCGTGTAGGGCTCGCGGCCTCTTGTAGCTTCCTTATTTCCTTATGTTATTCTGTTCTTATGGTGTGTGATAATAATAATGGTGTGTTATAAGGTAATGTTATGCATTTTAACTCCCCCAATGTGTCTGGCAATACATAAGAACATAAGAACATAAGAAAATAAGGACCTGTTGGCTGATGCTGCTCATACCCTTTCTGAGCCCTCAAGTCCTCAAGTCTAAACAAAGGGTATATTAAGGGTAGAATCTGCAGCATCTACCCTCCAGCCTGGAAATAGGGTTTAAAAAGGGTAGAGATGGTGCGATATAACAATTCTACCCTAAATTTACCCCTAGTTTCTGAGTTATATAGGGATACGTAAGAATTTGCAGCAACCTAAGCAGTTATCAGGAAAAGAAAATCTGCTCTGCCTCAGCTTTCTATCAGTAGTCATGGCTTCGCGCTGCTCGTAAATTCTGACCAGCCTGACGGTATCCCTGGACTCTCACTGCCTGTCTCACTGTCTTTATTAACCAGATAACTTTCTCTGCACGTTATAAATCAAGACAAAAACATACTTGTACAGGATTTGCAAAAATATAACACATGTACAACCCCAAAGGAACAGGAACTTTTTACAGGAACTACCACGTGTAGGTCTCGCGGCCTCTTGTAGCTTCCTTATTTTCTTTATGTTCTTATGTCCAAAAGAATCAGATTTTGAAAAGTTGTCTTCGTCCATGATCTATTTATTTAGCACAATGCTGAAAATTGCTGAAAATATCTGTAAACACGACCTTATAGACTATATTTACGAGGAGGTATAATAAAATTGCCGTGTATATAAGATAGTACAGGTTTTGGGCCGGTATATAATTACGAAACTAATGTTGGGTATGATTTTCTCCAGTTCTTCACATAGCACATAAATGCATATCATGATTTTCTTTTTATCTACACACATGGAGTCGAGAAAAAAGACTAATACAGATGCACAAAAGTACCTGCTAATACTGGCCTCCAACAAGTGAGAGGCTACATCAAAATCAGCTCAATCAACGCGGCTTAAATAAATACAGATATAAGCATAGGACAAAAACCTCAACAAGAAATACGAGAACCCAGACAAGCATTAAAACAAGTCAGAAGACACATAATTATTTAAAACCTGATTCAACACGCGTATAGACATTTTTTTTTTACGCGCGAAAGAAATCCGTCCGTCCAGCCTCAAAGTATATGACCGAGGCAGAGAGAAACTATCCCGTTCTTGGCTTGCAGCATTTTTTTCTCTCCCCTGCCGCAAGATATCCTATTATGCGTCCACTTTCCTTTCATCGCACGTGCTGGAACAGATGTTTGACAGATGTTTGACAGACAGTCACCTGTACTGCATCAACCCCATGAGTCCCAGAACGTAATTTCCATTGTAATTTGACTATCATTAGACGATTTTTATTAATATAAGCAATATTTTATAGATATGACCTGTTTAGTATCCTTGTCCACTAACTTATTTGGTATATTAAGTTAGTTTTCGTAATTTTATGGCAAACAACATACAATTTTTTATAGCAAAGGAAAGATTTGGGTGTGAAGGGGTTAAATAATACATATAATAACCTAATAATATAGCCCTGTATACCCCACTTACCCCTAATAATACATAGATAGAGGATGAATGAGGGTTTGCTAATTTCATATACGGTATCTGTAGTATTAGTAGTAGTAGAAGTAGTAGTAGTAGTAGTAGTAGTAGTAGTAGTAGTAGTAGTAGTAGTAGTAGTAGTAGTAGTAGTAGTAGTAGTAGTAGTAGTAGTAGTAGTAGTAGTAGTAGTAGTAGTAGTAGTAGTAGTTTCAGCAGTATAGACATTAGCGGTGGTGAGGCTACGGAAGCAACATCGAGGAAGGGTTTGCAAGAGGACCCAAAAAATTGGCGAGTGAAAAAAATGTTAGACATGACGTAAGAATTAGAAAGAATCCGCGACGGTGATGCTTCCAGTCAGAGAAAGTTACTGCATTACGTGTTATGTTCAAGTCACACACACACACACACACACACACACACACACACACACACCACACACACACACACACACACACACACACATACATGTAGTAGTTATGCTAATAGTCATACAAACACACATAATAGCTGTTCTCCACTCCACCCTTCCCAAAAACTAAAGTGTTTCACGTCTCTCTCTCTCTCTTCTCTCTCTCTCTCTCTCTCTCTCCTTCTCTCTCCTCTCTCCTCTCTCTCTCTCTCTCTCTCTCTCTCTCTCTCTCTCTCTCTCTCTCTCTCTCTCTCTCTCTCTCTCTCTCTCTCTCTCTCTCTCTCTCTCTCTCTCTCTCTCTCTCTCTCTCTCTCTCTCTCTACCACTTTCAGTCACGTTCACAGAGAAAGATAACGTCAAAAAATAACAACAGCCAAAATCACAGAAATAACCCCAACAGTGGAAAAAAAATGACTGCCTTCATCACAATAACAATAACAATCGCAGCGAAGCCTCAACCCTCAGCCACAACAATTACAATCCCAACCATTAAAATATCTGGAACCTTTCTATCTGTCTCACTACTAGAACCGGAAGGCAGCGGAGAAAGTAATTAGAAGAGAAAGTGTGAGTATCTTCCATGTTTTATGTCGCATCTACATTTTTTCCCCCTGCGACATAAGAAGAAGTAATAGTAGTAGTAGTAGTAGACAAGATATTTTATGATGCAGTTCCCAGCGTCTTGTAAATAGAAGTCAGAAAAGGAATTACCTATTTTTTTGTGTGTACTTTTCATAGTCATGTAGTAGTAGTAGTAGTAGTAGTAGTAGTAGTAGTAGTAGTAGTAGTAGTAGTAGTAGTAGTAGTAGTAGTAGTAGTAGTAGTAGTAGTAGTAGTAGTAAGTGGCATTGATAGTAGTAGTTGTAGTAGTAGTAGTAGTAGTAGTAGTAGTAGTAGAGATAGTAGTAGTAGTAGTAGTAGTAGTAGTAGTAGTAGTAGTAGTAGTAGTAGTAGTAGTAGTAGTAGTAGTAGTAGTAGTAGCAGTAGTAGTAGTAGTAGAAATAGTAGTAGAAGTATAGTAAGTAGTATAGTAGTAGTAGTAGTATAGTGAGTAGTAGTAAGTAGTAGTAGTAGTAGTAGTAGTAGTAGTAGTAGTAGTAGTAGTAGTAGTAGTAGTAGTAGTAGTAGTAGTAGTAGTAGTAGTTCCCAACGTTTTCTCTTAGAAATCATATCTTCTCTTTTTGTTCCTAATCGTCTTTTTCCTTCTATATTTCATAATTTTCGACTCCAATGTCTTTCGTGACGTGTTTCCTCGTCATTGTGCTTTTCCTCCTCTTCACCTTTCCCGCCACCACATCAACCCTTGCCCTCTGTGTGTGTGTGTGTGTGTGTGTGTGTGTGTGTGTGTGTGTGTGTGTGTGTGTGTGAACGTGCAGCCACACCCATGCCTCTTTAATTTTGACGCTTCAATAGTTACGAGTTATTAGACATGTCATAGTACTCTCTCTCTCTCTCTCTCTCTCTCTCTCTCTCTCTCTCTCTCTCTCTCTCTCTCTCTCTCTCTCTCTCTCTCTCTACGGTTACGCATGGCCAGTGAACGACAATAAAAATCTATAGTGGATATAATGGTTCATGATTTTTTATTATTAGTATTACACGGTAAGCTAACCATGTGTATTGATTGTTTTCTATGCTGCTGCTGCTACTACTACTACTACTATTACTACTACTACTACTACTACTACTACTACTACTACTATTACTACTACTACTACTACTACTACTACTACTACTACTACTACTACTACTACTTACTACTACTACTACTACTACTATACTACTACTACTACTACTACTACATACTACTATACTACTACTACACTACTACACTATCTACTACTACTATCTTACTACTATTACTACTACTATACTACTACTACTACTACTACTACTACTACTACTATACTACTACTACTCTACTACTACTACTACTACACTACTACTACTACTACTACTACTACTACTACTACTACTACTACTACTACTACTACTACTACTACTACTACTACTACTACTACTACTACTACTACTACTACTACTACTACTACTACTACTACTACTTCACTACTACCACTACTACTACTACAGTACTACTACTACTACTACTACTACTACTACTACTACTACTACTACTACTACTACTACTACTACTACTACTACTACTACTACTACTACTACTACTACTACTACTACTACTACTACTACTACTACTACTACTACTACTACTACTACAACTACTACTATCAATGCCACTTACTACTACTACTACTACTACTACTGAAAATAGGATACTGAGAGAGAGAGAGAAAGAGAGAGAGAAAAGGAAATGGTGTATGACAGGAAAGCAATAAAAAAGCGAAAAAGAAGAGGCAGAAAAGGAATTACCTGTTTTTATGTGTGTACTTTTCATAGTAGTAGTAGTAGTAGTAGTAGTAGTAGTAGTAGTAGTAGTAGTAGTAGTCACAGCAGTGTAGACATTAGCGGTGGTGAGGCTACGAAAGCATCATGGAGGCGATATAAATGAGTCACAAAACAACAGTCATCCTCTACTTTCCAAACAACGAGAAAGGCTTTGTTTGTCTGTGTGTGTGTGTGTGTGTGTGTGTGTGTGTGTTGTGTGTGTGTGTGTGTGTGTGCGTGTGATATCGAGTGGTTATTAGAAAACACGAAACAGGAACGACACTGTATTGTTCTATGGATGGCAAAGGTTGTGCTGATCCCAATAGACGAGGCAAGAGGACGCAGAAATACTCTCGAAGTGTTATTATATACTGGTGAGGTTTAATACGTCGTGGTAATGTATAGAAGTTACATAGGGTGACATAGGTAGGTTACATAGGTTACATTACGATACATATGGTGTGTAGGTTTAAATATGGTGTGGTAAAAGGAGTGTGTTGGTGTATTGTGGTATGGTGTTGCCTGGTTTTGTGTGTATATATAGATATGGAAACCTCGGAAATTAGTGACCGTTTTAACTGGAAACCTCGAAAATTAGTGACTGTTTTAACTGGAAACCTCGGAAATTAGTGACCGTTTTAACTGGAAACCTCGGAAATTAGTGACCGTTTTAACTGGAAACCTTGGAAATTAGTGACCGTTTTAACTGGACGCCTCAGAAATTAGTGACCGTTTTAACTGGAAACCTCAGAAATTAGTGACCGTTTTAACTGGACGCCTCAGAAATTAGTGACCGTTTTAACTGGAAACCTCAGAAATTAGTGACCGTTTTAACTGGAAACATCGGAAATTAGTGACTGTTTTAACTGGACGCCTCAGAATTTAGTGACCGTTTTAACTGGACGCCTCAGAATTTAGTGACCGTTTTAACTGGAAACCTTAGAAATTAGTGACCGTTTTAACTGGAAACCTCAGAAATTAGTAACTGTTTTTACTGGAAAATATAGTGTGGTTTCTGTGTTGTAATATTAAGTTTTTCGTTGTGGTAGTGTGGTAGCCGGTGCATGGAGGTGGTGTGGTAGTGTTTAGTTTATCAGTGTGGTGTGTGGTGCCTGTGGTGTGTGGTGTCGTGTATGTGACAGTGCAGCATAGTGATGTTAAGTTAGTGATGGTGTGACTAATGAAGTGCTACTGTTACCATTTTTGTTGTTGTCCCGTGTAGATCTGTAAAGTACTCTAGGGTGATATCAAAATTTGCTGACGATACTAAAATAACGAATAGATTAATCTCGACTGCCGATGTGATGCAATTGTAATTCAACCTTCACCTCTTAGTTAGATAGACAAACAAGTGAAAGATTAAATTGAATACCGATAAGTGTAAAGTTTTGCATATGGGAAGTAATAGCGAACGAATTAACTATAGACTAATGGACGGACGTGAACTTTCCAATGTTACCGAAGAAAAAGACTTGGGGATTATTATAAGCAACGACCAGTAAGCATTTGTTCATTAGTTTTTAAGAGAGCTAACTAATCAACCGGTTTCCTACGAAGGACTTTCGAATGTCTGAAAAAGTCATTCTTACACTTTTCAATGCAATCGTGCGTCCTCATCTTAACTATTGCGTTCAGTTCTGGTCGCCCGACAAGCTGGAGAGAGTATACAGACAAATTACTAAAATGATGCTTATATACAAGTCATCTTCTCTCTCTCTCTCTCTCTCTCTCTCTCTCTCTCTCTCTCTCTCTCTCTCTCTCTCTCTCTCTCTCTCTCTCTCTCTCTCTCTCTCTCTCTCTCTCTCTCTCTCTCTCTCTCTCTCTCTCTCTCTCTCTCATACTTTCTTCTCTATCTTCCGTCCCTCATTTCCTCTTCCTGCTCCTCCCATCTACGTGACGGCAGAAAAACGAGGTAGTACGCGCGAGTGAAAAAACTGGAGAAAAAAACGTGTTGAAAATGACAGGAACGACAATTAAGAGGCGAAACAACACACGCAATTGCAAGCTGAGGAGCAATGAGTACGGAGGAAGATTATAAAGATGAGGAAGAGATGGAGGAGGAGGAGGAGGATTACATAGGATTACATAGGAATAACAGACACCAGGAGACCTATTGGTCCATAGCGAGGGTATCTGCTGAACTACATACTACTAACTATCAACTACTTGTAAGAAAACAGTTGGAAAATGATACCATGTCCCTAAAGAGGATAGGAACATGGAAGTTTCGTAGTGCAGAATGATAGGATATGAAAAATACTAACTACAACTACCACTACCACTACAACTAATCGATACGGGGGACTAGATACGAATTCGCACTATCAATACCCATTTACTTTACAGTGCGCGTCAAGTCTGTTTTTGAATGTGGTTATTGTGCTGGCTCCGACAACATTTGCTGGTAAGGAGGAGGAGGAGGAGGAGGAGGAGGAGGAAGAGAAAGGGTATTACAGCGGCGTCATGAATGTGTGAACTACTTGTATTTACGCGACGTACAGTACGGTACCAACATCCGCTGCATCAGACCGCGAATGTTAGACCACACCTGTTATGTCACTTCCTATAGGACGCGGGGCTTTACAGGAGACGTGAAGGAGGAATATAGATGTACGGGAATACACTTATTGAGGTTAGTGATGCTTCCCTAACAAACACGGGGAGAAAGAGAAGCTCTAGTCTATTAAGAACACGGGAGAAGCGTGGGAAGAGAGATACACATCATTACGCCTGGGAGATCAGACAGTTTGTGGTTTCTTAATACCTGCAATCACGGAAAGTCATGACACATACTTACTTCCGCGCCGCGTCCGTGTTGGGCGGAGAAAACCAACCACAAACTCTTCAATGAAATCTGCTCTTCCCTGGTGAGGAGGAGGAGGGAGGAGGAGGAGGAGGAGGAGGAGGAGGGGAGGAGGAGAGGAGGAGGAGGAGGAGGAGGAGGAGGAGGAGGAGGAGGAGAGGAGGGGAGGAGCAGGAGAAAGGAAGAGTAAAGTATAGCGGCACAGGTGTAGAAGGAAAGGTGTTCTGTTTACACACTTGCTCAGCCACACGGAACACACTAACATCCCAGCCATGCACGTGATAATGGCATCCCCGTTTCTTCTTCTCTAAAGTCCGTTGCTCCCATATCAACATCTCATGGCTGACAATCTTTTCTTATATCCTTTGTTTTGTTATCTCCTTCCTTCTCCTCTTCCCTTTCCCCGATAGGCGCTGAATTGAAGCGAATATCCTATCGTTGATCGTATACATCCTCGTAGCTTTCTCCGGTAGAGGGAAGGGGCGTCCACGGTCCATCAGCCTCAAGACACCGAATGGTCCAGCTATACGTGATGAGCATTTTGTTTAGAGAGTAGCGGTGTGTGTGTGTGTGTGTGTGTGTGTGTGTGTGTGTGTGTGTGTGTGTGTGTGTGTGTGTGTGTGTGTGTGTGTGTGTGTGTGTGTGTGTGTGAGGGAGGTCAGGGCAGGATAGGTCAGGAACAGTCAACAGGCAGGTAATCACGCTGTTGTCCCTCCTCAGGTGAAGGGCGCGGCGGGCATGTAGCGTGGCTCGCCCGCGCCACGTCATGTGGTTTGTGGTGCGACTGCTCGTGACGGGCCTGGTGGCGGCCGGCAGCCCAGGGGTGAGGGCGGCGCCCGGGCGTGACGCGACCATGCCTCATCACACTTCTCCTGAAGAAGGAGTCAGCGATACCTGGCAGGACCAGGAGGCGACGGACAGCCACAACAGATACCTGTCCGTCAATGCACCGCGGCCGCAGGTAGGTGGAGGGTCAGGTGGCTCACCAAGGGCGGGGTTGGGGAGATAAGTCTACGCATTCTGGTAATTACGCATATCTTTCTCTTCATGATTATTCTACTTATGTTATGTTTTCTTGCCTACCAGAATGGCCGATCTCAGTGGTTGCCGCCGCCCTGGGCTCGTCCCGCCGATCCCCGCCCCAACCTGCCCTGGCGCACCGCTCCCAGGTAAGCCCCTCCTAGCTCATATGTGACTTGCTATTAGAAACTCACAAAATCGTGTTGTCATGCCTGGCATATAATCCTCTAAGACAGTGTGTGTGTCCACCCGCAGGACAACGCCGCCCACCACGCGTCGGCCGCCCAAGTACAGCCTGCGTCTGAGTCCCTTCCAAGGGACTTACCCCTTCGAGAGTGAGGTGCATGGCGACAGCTACCACTCCAGGATCAGGTTTCATCCCTCCGGCGGCAGTCCCAAGTTTAACCGGCCGCCCGGAGGTCAGACCTTCGGCAACTGGGGATTCTCACCATCCTCACACGAAGGCCCAGATCACCACTCCTTTCAACATGGACCAGAAGACGTGAAAACCTTTTTTGACAATTTCCATTTGCCAGACACTTCATTCTCGTCATCACACGAGACACAAGAGCCACCTGGCGCCTCACTAGAAACACTGCATCATAGCAACACCAAAACCCAACACCTTTTGCCAGACACGACGCTGGAATCATTACCTTATCCCGACGACTACCAAGACACATTCCCTCCTACAGCAGGGGTGTCTGAAGCAACACAGAAAGACTCGGACAACCACGAGAATGTACAAACTCCACAAGGGCTTCCTAACCCTCTCCCTCAGCCTCATGACAGCCTGGAGTTCGAATATTTTGAAAACAATGACGGTGGACATCAGCAGGAGCCCCTCGACCCTCCCGCCAGACCCTTCCTGCAGCCAGGCAACTTGGAGGCTCTCTTGGAAGGGAGTCAGGAGGAGGAAGATACTGATGAAGTCAACACAAGCCTCGACTACCTGAATGTAGACGAGGTGGTTGACGAGAGGCAATCTGACGAAGCCCCAGCAGACACCTCACACCTATCAGGAAGTGGATTCTACAGTCACTCCCATGAAGGTCCTATCTCGACAGAAGCACATGAAGATGACGCCTGGCCCAGCGACGAAGGAGCCTCGACGTTACCCAAAGACTTTTACGCTTTGCCTGATCCTAATGATGACCTCGTTCCCCCAGGAGAGCCGCAAGTAGCTACAGGGCCACCAGTCAGCCCAAACGCTCCAGATGTCCTGAGCAACACCGGCCCAAAGGACGACAATCCCGACTACTACGACAATCTATATGATGAGTTTTTGGAAATGTATTATGACGATCCTGAGAACCACCAACGCCAACACCAACATCAGCAACACCAACAGCAGCAGCAACATCAGCAACAACACCAACAGCAGGAGCAGCAGGAGCAGCAGCAGCAGGAGCAGCACCCCCACCACCCTCAGCAGCAGGAAAAGCACGGTCCACACTTACCCCCTTTGCTGGACGTGTTGCAACCAGCAGATGGAGGAGTTCCCAAGGATGAAGTGTCGCCGCCGCCAGCCTTGTTATCATTCACTACTCCATCACCGATAACGCCGCCCCCCTCCACTACCATCCATCAACATTAGATATCATAAGTGCGCCTTCATCCCCTCCGTCAGCCATATCAACACCAAAGAAACTTCCCCCCACCCCATTCACTACTACATCCTCAACAAGTCGATCAGATGACATACTTACCACTACCGAGACACCAACCACTACAACAACCACCTCTACACCACCACCAACAACAACCACTACAACCACCTCCTCTACACCACCGCCAACAACTACAACTACATTGCCAACCACCTCCTCTACACCACCGCCAACAACTACAACTACATTGCCAACCACTGCAGTCACGTCACCACCACAGACAACCACCACCACACACAAAACATCCATAACTACACCTGCAACCACTACCACCACAAGCACCACAACCACATCACCAACCACAACAACAGAGCCACCTAGCACAACGGTCGAAACCATCACCACAACCACTGCTGAAACTCCGGCGAAACAGCACAACGAGAACGCAAAAGGAGAACGCAGAGAACGTAGGCTGCGAGGTAGAGCCATCAGCCTGTCAGAGATCCTGCAGGGACTGAGTCTGGCTCTTCCGCAGTTCCTGGTGGCTCTCAAAACACACGATCTCACCCTCAAGGACTTCACCTCTCGGGTTCAGGACAAGGGGCTCACGCAGGGGCAATTCAGGAAGGCTAAGGGCAAATTGGACATCCTGGTCTCTATTCTGAAGGAGGAGGATGCAGTGGATGAGGTAAAGACAGAGAGCGAAGAGACGGATGAATCTGAAAACCAAAGTGGAGAGGACCAGAAACAAGGGAAAAAGGTCCCCTCAATACCTTACTGGCTCACCTCAAGACCCACCTGGAGGCCGTCAACCACCACCACCACCACCACCACCACCACACCAGCCACTACCACTACCACTACCACCACAATAGCAACTACAACTACTACCACGACTTCCAGACCCTCACTGCCGCCGAGAATATTTGGCTTCCGACCCGGGGGACGACCACAGTTCTCGGTGAAGCAGCAAGAAGGCAAAGAATTCGTCTCTGGAGAAAGTAGTGAAGAGAAGGGAAGAAGTAAAGAAGATGAGGAAGGAGAAGAGGAAGAAGATGAAGAAGTAGGACCACATAAAGAAGTAGGACAACGAGAAGAAGGGGAAGAAGGCAAAGGGTCGAATGGAGGAGCTCCTATCCCCATTAAGCTGGACATCGCTTCAGTCATCCGAGAAAAGGGACTTAGCCCCTCCGACATCCTGCATGACTTGGGTTCTCTCTTCACCGTGGCTACCGACGACGACCACGACGAAGATGACGACGTGGCTGCAGGATTAACGACAGAGACAACTCCAAGCGGGAACGAGAACGAAACCACCTCGACTTCGCCCCCACCACCCAGTCCCACTCCGGCATCGACAACCCCCTCCGTTCCCGTGTCTCTCAAGCCATACATCCCACGCAGAAGGCCGCAAAGGGTCCGTCCGCGTCCCTACCGCCCCGGAGGCCTACTCACTGGAGGTATTCCCCGCCACATCATCACCAACCGACACCACATCACCACACGCCCCACACTCCGCCCACCATACATACCTCCCTCCACTACTCCCTACACACCATCAGACCATCAGGAATCCGACGCCTCAGGGCCAGAAGGAAAGCGCTCTCCTAAAACCAAAGACAACTATAACCGCCATGCCTTCGACGACTACCACCACGACGCGCCTGACCCCGTCGTGACTCTGGATATGACCAAGAGTGCTATCATGGCCGCCTCGGTGATGGGGGGCGCGGCCATGTGTGTGTTCTTGGCTATCCTGGTGGTGGTGATGTATCGAGGGCGCGTCAGGCGGCGTCGGACACCCCTCACCCGAGCCAGCGACTCCTCCACGTCTTCCACGCCGCCCCTGTACGTCCCCCGCATGAGGGTCAGCGTGGGTAAAGGGTCGCGACGCCAGACGGCAGGGTTCTGGGGGACGTTGAAGAAGAGAATCGATCCTTATTCTCACACCTCGGTCCTTAGCGTTATGAGCTGAGGGTAAGGGCAACACACACACACACACACACACACACACACACACACACACACACACACACACACACACACACACACACACACACACACACACACACACACACACACACACACACACACACACACTCAATACGCTTCATTCCGTCAGTAAGTCTCCTGGTCGAGACTTGTATGTGACGGATAGAAAGCTCACTTGTTACGCCGTAGATAGATAGATAGATAGATAGAGAGAGAGAGAGAGAGAGAGAGAGAGAGAGAGAGAGAGAGAGAGAGAGAGAGAGAGAGAGAGAGAGAGAGAGAGGAGAGAGAGAGAGAGAGATGAGAGAGAGAGAGAGAGAGAGAGAGAGAGAGAGAGAGAGAGAGAGAGAGAGAGAGAGAGAGAGTCGAATGGCGTATATAGGAATAAATAGATAGATGAAGCAAGAGAAAAATAACGTACAGTACATATCTAGCATAGGGAAGCAGAAATCTTGTTATTGTATTTATTGCTGAATAAAGACTTTTGAAAAAGAGAGAGTTTACATTATTTCCTGAAGGAGGAGGAGGAGGAGGAGGAGGAGGAGGAGGAGGAGGAGGATATTCACTGGAAGATAAAGAAGAGAAAGAGGAGGAAAAGAAGGAAAGTGCAGAGGAGAACGAGGAATAATAATAATGATAATAATAACTATAATAATAAGTTTCATTATCATTATTATTACTGATTTCAATATTATCATCATTATTATTATCATTAGCATTATCATTATCATCATTATCAATATTATTACTATACTAATAACAATATAGTCATGAACCAATTGAAAATGTTTTGCGCATTCTCCTAAACATAGTCATAGTTTTTCTTATCTTTATCGAGCTGTCAAATCAAGGAAAACACGATAAGGGACAGATGGGGGCCTCTTGACAACGCTGGTTTATCAGAAAGGAAGCGATAAACTGACTTCCTGCATGTTCATAATCATTACACTGTATACGTAGCCTACATATGATAGATAAATATAACGTCCTTTTGTGACAATGCAATAGGTAATAAGGTCGTCTGGTACCCAAATATAAGAATATATAATAAACTAAAAGATAAATAAAACAGACATTAACCCCTTCACGTCCAGATCTTTCCTTTGTTATATAAAATTGTCTGTTGTTAGCCATAAAATTACGAAAAGTAACTGAATATAGCAAATTAGTTAGTCGACAAGGATACTAAACAGGTCATATCTATAAAATATTGCATATATTGACTGAAAATCGTCTAATGGTACCCAAATTACAATGGAAATTACGTTCTGGGTCTCAAGGGGTTAAGACGTTTTTAGGTGCTGTCCTTTAGGGGCCAAAACTGTCTGGCTCATTTTAGATTCCAGTTTGAATGTAAATGTCTCCCCACGGGCGGGAATCGAAGTATGGTCCTTTTTTATACCACTTACTTGACTCTATCGTCGAAACATTATGCAGGCGGTGCAAAGCGGGCCATGGAACACTCGACCAAGCTCCCTTGTTACGCCGTAGAGAGAGAGAGAGAGAGGAGAGAGGAGAGAGATGAGATGAGAGAAGAGGAGAGAGAGAGCGAGAGAGAGAGAGAAGGAGAGAGAGAGAGAGAGAGAGATGAGAGAGAGAGAGGAGAGAGAGAGAGATGAGAGAGGAGAGAGAGAGAGAGAGAGCAAGAGAGGAGGAGAGAGGAGAGAGAGAGAAGAGAGAGAGAGAGAGAAGAGAGAGACACTCGACCTATATAATTGAGCTACAATAGTTCAGGGAAGAACCAGGTGGATAGATATTCCTATTGTTGTTGTTACGTCGTTAGAAACGATTGAGGCTGAGGAAGGGTGAATGCAAAGGAATACAAAGGAAAAAGAAAACAGCACAATACTCGGTACAGAGATGTTGGTATTGTTGTGTCTTGGGAACAGGTAAACATGAGGAAGAGTGAATGCAAAGGAATACAAAGGAAAAAGAAAACAGTCCCATACCCAGATAATTTATAACTAAGGCAGAGGAAGGGGAATGCACAGGAATACAAAGGATAAAGAAAACAGTCCCATACCCAGATAACTTATAACTAAGGCAGAGGAAGGGGACTGCAAAGGAATACAAAGGTTAAAAGAAAACAGTAGCCAACATACCCTGATAACCTAACCAGTATAACACTAACTTACACTACCTAATCTATAAGTCAGGATGTAAAGGTTGAGTTGGTATATATTATAAGGCTGTCATGAGAAATATATTAGAAAACTAAAATAATGAGAAAGATAAAACTGATCTATTCTTTAAATTATAATATCATCAGTGGCAGCTGCTATAGAGTGCATGTCAGGTGCGTGAATTCGAGTGAGTGAGAAAAATGGAAATTGAAGTAGGTAAAAAGACGAACGCACTATCAAATTTTCCGTCCTCTCTCTTCTCTCTCTCTCTCTCTCTCTCTCTCTCTCTCTCTCTCTCTCTCTCTCTCTCTCTCTCTCTCTCTCTCTCTCTCTCTCTCTCTCTCTCTCTCTCTCTCTCTCTCTCTCTCCTTTTCAATTTTTATTTTTTTTATCATTTTTTTCGGTGTCATCAATAATATTTCTTTATTCTTTCTTCTTTCTTTAATCTAGTGTCTTCTTATTATATTCCTCGCTTTACTTTTAGTCATTCTCACTCCCTTGGGCTCTCTCTCTCTCTCTCTCTCTCTCCTCTCTCTCTTCTCTCTCTCTTCTCCTCTCTCTCTCTCTCTCTCTCTCTCTCTCTCTCTCTCTCTCTCTCTCTCTCTCTCTCTCTCTCTCTCTCTCTCTCTCTCTCTCAATTCAAAACCATGATATTTCGTTCATGAAAACCCTCCATAAATACTAAACATTAACTGTCACCACAAAATTATCAAAGGATACAATTCAGTCGATAGAGGAAAGTGAGAAGACACAAAACTTTCACCAAGGAGCTACAGGGCTGACGGCGACGGTGGTGATGGTGGTGACAGGAACGGTGGAAATTAACACCTGCAATTCTGAGTTTTACAAATGGCGCAATATGTTCAAAATGTAGGAGAGAGTGACAGAGAGAAAGGGAGGGAGGGAGAGGGGGAAATATGCCGCTGCTTGAATGATTATACCAGGAAATAGTACACGTATCTAATTACAACCTATACTTATGTGCCTTCTCAATGTGCTATAACTCAAGTGCCTTCTTTCTAACCCCCAACCCCCAACACACATCTCTCCCTCACTAGTAATCTCCCCTTCCCCTTCTCCCCTTCCCCTCCACCTTTACCCCAATTCCACGAACCTCTACTGTTATCCTTACCCTTGCATCCCCCTCCCACTACCTCCCTGTCCTTCCCACCCACAATGCACCCTGTATAAGCAGTGATGCCCCATTGAACACCGACACTTCACGAGAGCCATGTGGAAGAGGAGTTCAGTATTGGTGGTCGTGGCACTGGTGGGGCGTGCCGTGGCCTTCCTCGCGACGCCCCTCAACGTTACCGACCCTGACGTGGCTAACATCTTGTGTGCCAGCGCGGTGAGACTCTGGATAGATGGGATTTTTGGTTTTTGTTTTCGTATTTTTTCGTTTTTTGAAACCTTGAAGTTTTATAGTAAGACTGTGGCCCTGTTAGTATGATGACACCTCGATGACATTCTCTCTCTCTCTCTCTCTCTCTCTCTCTCTCTCTCTCTCTCTCTCTCTCTCTCTCTCTCTCTCTCTCTCTCTCTCTCTCTCTCTCTCACACACCACACACACAAAGACCTCCGGCCAGTACCGGGACCACGAATGGATACACAAGAGGGCATCAGGCGCAACATTCGTGAGTTCTTCCTGACGTACCCGCCGCCGGACAGCCCGAGCTTCTACCTGCCTGAAGGCGCCTCCCTCAGCCAGCTCTTTCACCTGTACTATGGTACCAACGCCTCCCCGACGCGCTTCATCAAGGCCGTCAACTCGATCGCCATTGCTAACATCAATTCAGACTCGTCGCAGCAGTTCAGGTAACTTCTTCTTGGGACCTTTGACGCTTAACATCGCTTCCTGGTCCTCTTCAACTTCGTCCCCTTAATTAACAATCTTGTCAACTCTTTCCTTGGCTATTACACTTGTGATCTTAAATCCATGTCTTCTTTGTGTTCTTTTCTCCCAGCACTGTGATAGGTTTCACGCCTCCGGTTTTCTTTAGTGACACGTGGTAGTTCCTGTCCACGTGGTAGTTCCTGTCCACGTGGTAGTTCCTGTCCACGTGGTAGTTCCTGTCACGTGGTAGTTCCTGTCCACGTGGTAGTTCCTGTCCACGTGGTAGTTCCTGTTCACGTGGTAGTTCCTGTCCACGTGGTAGTTCCTGTTCACGTGGTAGTTTCTATGCGTAACATGTGTAAATACTGCACGACGGGGGTTTCAGAGGCAAAGACATATCAGTGCAACAGTGCCGATCTCTGTTCAGTTCAGTTGTGGATCGGGAGTCCGACCATTTCCATCTGCTCTCCCTGAAGCGTCTCTTCTCGCTGTCTGGGTCTTTAGTTTGTTGGTCTTGTCTTCTTGTATTTTTTATTTTGTCCTTTAATTTCTTTCCATTTCTTTCCTCTTCCTTATGCAGGTACGACCCGGCCCTGCACAGCGACGGGGAGAAGCTGGACGCCACGCAGAAGAAGCTGACGAAGCGCTACCCCCAGATCCTCTCCTCCATCCTAATCCAGGAGTCCTACTCGGCCGCACGCTCCCTCCTCGGCTCCTCCCTTCACTCCGTCCAGGACTTCTACTCCCACTCCACCTGGGTCGAGCAGGGCAACACGGGAATACTCAAGGGATTGGGTCTTCCTGGATACGACCTTGGAACTCTGGCAGGCTCCACCGAGGACGTGTGCACGCCTTGCCCCGGCCCGCAGGTGAGGACAGCTGCCGGGGATATCTCTTGCTGATTATTTTCCCTTTACTTTATGCAGATTAACTCCTTGAGACCCAGAACGTAATTTCCATTGTAATTTGGGCACATTTACACGATTTTTAATTAATATAAGCAATATTTATGGATATGCTCTGTTTAGTATCCTTGTCAGCTAACTAATTTGGTATATTCAGTTACTTTTCGTAATTTTATGGCTCGACAACATACGATCTTTTTATAGCAAAGGAAAGATCTGGGCGTGGAGGGGTTAATCTCTATTCCCTCGCTCTTGCCAGGGTTCATGCACTGGCAATGTCAAGAGTGGCGCCGGGCTCTCCAGCGGCTACTACACCTACGACACCGAGATGGGCAAAGACTTCCTGGTGCCCAAGCCTACCAGCGGTGCGTGCCTGCGGGATTCTGGTTTACACTGACTTTATTTAAAACACTCGACCTTACTTAATACGACTTTTGACCGACCATTATTGCTTACTTACGATACTTACTTACGACTTACTTACGACCGGCCGACCATCCTGCTTACTTACGATACTTACTTACGACTTACTTACTTACGACCGACCATCCATAACGCAATGCTAGGAATGCCAACTGTTTTACCCAAGCGGTTGCCTTCATGTTGTTAATTTCAGTCTTTTCCTGGCTGACAAAATGACCCAATCGAATGTTCCTTTTTTTCAATTCCATATTGATTCTGTGCTACTGCTATTCTATATTATCTCTCTCTCTCTCTCTCTCTCTCTCTCTCTCTCTCTCTCTCTCTCTCTCTCTCTCTCTCTCTCTCTCTCTCTCTCTCTCTCTCTCTCTCTCTCCCCCCCCCTTTCCTCATACCCCAGCAACCATCAACACCTCTCTCACAACACAGGTGGGAAGTGCAGCCACGGGGGGTCGCAAGATGACAGCTCCTACCAGCCAGCTCAGGGCGGCATCAACAAGGACACGCCCTTCCCCTGTTTCTCGCCCCACCACCACCTGCACGAGGAGGCCGCCGAGCTCGCTGTACAGGCCACCCAGTACTACCTCAACAAGGTCCTCACCGCTGTGGGTTATGACAAATACCGCCGTCTCTTCGACCTGTATCTCGGGTCAGCGCTCTCCATCACTATTGACACGACTGGTGCGTCATCGGGTGGACGGTTTGTCGCCTGGTTTTTCTCCCTTGAGTATGTAGCCACACAATATTGTTTAGTCTACCTTAAAATAAAATAAAATAACACAGTATATCCTATTTCGGGTGAGGCCAGGAAACAAAGAAAACAAAAAGGTAGAAGGTAGACTTAATTATATTGGATACAGGGTTCTGCAGCTTCTATTGTGATTTCAGTTTCTCAATCATGCTGTAAGTCATAACTGTTTTCCTGCTGGTGCTGCCGTTATGTATTATCACAATTACATAATGATACATCTCTATTCACCCTATTCTACCTTCTTCTCTTCGTATTCCATATTCCTTCATGTAGCTACCTACCTTGATGACTCTTATATCTTATCCTAATTCTTATTTCCTGCCTTCTTTCCTCATCCGCAATCTCTTCCACTTTTTCCATCTATGCTATCGATCCTGTTCTACCGCTCAGACTTTATCAGGAGGATTAGTTCAGCAGACACCTATGCTTTATAGATCAACAGGTCCTCCGGTATCTGTTCTTCCTATCAATAATAATTACTAAGTAAGTATTCCTCTGAAGGTTTCTCCCCTCCACAGGCTCGATGGGTGAAGACATAGAGGCCGTGAAGAACCAAGTGGAACAGATCGTGGCCAGCTCAAGCCCCGAACTGTACATTCTTTCGCAATTCAATGATCCGGGTGAGTTCACAACTTCCTACTTCTATTATAATTGGCTGTCCAAAATCTGCCTTTTCCATCGGCCATTGTTACACACACCTCTACAGTAAACCCTCTCTAATTCGAACCCGTATAATTCGGACTTTCGGCTAATTCGACCCTGGTCACCCCCCAATTAGTTCGAATTAGAGAGGGTTTACTGTATCTCTTCATTCCCTCTATCATCTTTCTAATGTAAACAGCACAATGTCCAGTCCATACCCTTCTCCCTTCTTTCTTCTCTTCCCATCTCCAATAGGATACTGCACACGCCCTCCAGTCCACTCCTCCTCACTACTGTATATATAACTCTAATATCTAGTACACTATTATCTAATAACTCATTATCTCCCTGCCTCCCTTCCTTCCTCAGGGTGCGGTCCGGTGCTCAAGACGACGGACGGAGATGTGTTTATGGCCGCAGTCAAAGATCTGAGAGCGAATGGCGGAGGCGACGGACCGGAGCTATTCTGGTGTGGTCTACAGGTGTGTGTGTGTGTGTGTGTGTGTGTGTGTGTGTGTGTGTGTGTGTGTGTGTGTGTGGTGTGTGTGTTGTGTGTGTGTGTGTGTGTGTGTGTGTGTGTGTGTGTGTGTGTGTGTGTGTGTGTGTGTGTGTGTGTGTGTGTGTGTGTGTGTGTGTGTGTGTGTGTGTGTGTGTGTGTGTAACAGCTTAAGTGCGGCGGAGGGACAATAGGTGGCAGCATGAGCCTAATCTGAGGGTTGACCATCACAGAAAACGGACCTTCACCTATAACATCACAGGTGTCACTAAAAAAAATCCAGCCTGAACCACCAACGGGCGGAGGGACAACCATCACGACCCTCCAGAATGTGCAGGGCCAACCACCTGAACCATCAAGGAAGAAACATAATAGCTAACAGGCGCTGTAGGCTTCAACGTAAAAAAATATAAATAAACATAATTCCTTTTTTCTGCCTCCTCAGCTGGCTCTTAGCATGACGCCGGACTACGGGAACGTGTTCTGCTTCACGGACGCTGTGGCCAAGGACGGGGAGAAGATGGACGGACTGATCAGCCAGGCACAGATACAAAGCAACAAGGTGAGGAGGAAGGAAGAGAAGGAAGAGCAACAAAAAAGGACGGAAAAGGAATTAGGAGTGTCAATACATCGGTCTCGATCAGACTCGGTCTTATCGGTCAACATATCGTCGCCTCCGTGGTGCAGTGGCTAGCGTGCCTGGCTACGAATCTGCGGGCCCTGGTTCGATCCCGGGCCAGGGCAAGTCGGTGACAAGCCTACCCAGCATCCTTCCTTTCGGGGTTGATAAATGGGTACCTGGGGTAACCTGGGGAAGGTAACTGTGGTAACCCGGGAGTCACACTAGCCCTGTGTCCCGGGGTAACGGGTCCTCACCCACCACAGGCTCTAAGGGCTAATGCCACGGAGATGAGCACCGCATGCCACGCGCAGCTTAGCGTATGCTCCCATCTTTACCTTTCTTTACCTTTAATACATCGGTCACTGCCAAAAAATAGTCTAAGTTTATATTATGATTTTTCGAAGACATACACACACACACACACACACACACACACACACACACACACACACACATAAGCTGTTCTCCATCCACCAGGTAACGGTGATCCTGAGCGACCTCTTGAAGGATGAGAAGAAAGAGAAAATCCAACAAACGGGTGGCAGCGGCGACAAGGGAAAGAAGCGACAGAAGAAAGACATGATCACGACCATTGAGGATTACGAGAGGCTGACGCAGGCCACCGGCGGACTTCTGATCAGCGCGGCGAAGTTCGACGTCAATGATATCGTCGGTATCATGGGCAGCGGCGTGGAGACTTCGACGGTGAGGCGGAGCAGAATGGGTCATCAAAGGGTCGTGTTTTATGCTTGACCCTTTTTTTTAGGGGGAGGGGCGGTGTTACTATTTTTTTGGGGGGTGGGGAGGGGTTAACAAAATTTGGGAGATTTGTTTAGTAATTAGTCTTTGGTGGAGCATAAAACACAACCCTTTGACAACACATTCCACTTCATAGCACAATCCTGCTTTACCAGTACTTTGATCAATCATAATTCCCTTCTTACAGCCCTTTTAGTCCATTACTCTCTCTTCTACTGGTGTGATATGTTGCTACAATCCTGCATTTCCAGTACTTTGATCAATCATAATTCCCTTTTTCCAGCCCTTTTAGTCCATTACTCTCCCTTTTACTTGTGTGAAACGTTGCTCCTCCATCCCTCAGGTCACCGTCCTACAGCAGGAGGTGACGGGCGTAGGATCCACAACCTTCCCAGTCGATGACACACTCGTGGATTTCGAGCTTCGCCTCTCAGGAGAACTTCTTCCGCAATACTCGTCGATCCCGCGGGTAAGGGAGAACCGAGGACCTAACGCCTTGTATACTTGAGGACGTTTTAGATCTTCCTCTGTGTTCCGGCCGGAACCAGACTCGAACGACCTCGAACTCCGGAACGACCTCGAACCTCGAGGTCGAGGTCAACCTCGAGTTCAACCTCGATGTCAACCTTGAGGTCGAGATCGAGGTCAACCTCGAGGTCGACCTCGACCTCAACCTCGACCTCGACCTCGACCTAACTTAACCTAACCTAAACCTCAACCTCAACCTCAACCTCAACCTAACCTAACCTAACCTCAACTTCAACCTCTCAGAGAGAGAGAGAGAGAGAGAGAGAGAGAGAGAGAGAGAGAGAGAGAGAGAGAGAGAGAGAGAGAGAGAGAGAGAGAGAGAGAGAGAGAGAGAGAGAGAGAGAGAGAGAGATCAAGTTAGGTTAGGTTAGGTTAGGTTGAGGTTAGGTTAGATTGAGGTCAGGTTAGGTTGAGTTTAGGTTAGGTTGAGGTTAGGTTAGGTTAGGTTGAGGTTGAGGTTAGGTTAGGTTAGGTTAAGTTAGGTTAAGGTTAGGTTAGGTTAAGTTGAGGTCGAGGTCGAGGTTGACCTCGAGGTTGAGGTTGACCTCGAGGTCGTGGTTGACCTCTCGGAGAAAGCGTGAGAGGTAGAGGTCGAGTTAGGTTAGGTTAGGTTAGATTGAGGTTAAGTTAGGTTAGGTTGAGGCTAGGTTAGGTTGGGTTGAGGTTAGTTTAGGTTGAGGTTAGGTCAACTTCAACCTAACCTAACCTAACCTAACCGTTTACTGGTTGTGGGAGGAACTTATATTATTTTTGATATGACGAAGAGTATACACACTTATCCACTGCACTCTGTCTCTCTATATCCCTCCCGATCTATATCTACTTCACCTTTCCTCCTTCAGATCCTGTCCCCCTTCCTCCATGGAGTTTATCCCTATCCCTTACATCTATCTATCTAATCCAGTATCTGGTTTTTTTACCGCCACAGATAGAACACCTCTTCATTATTATCTTCCCATACACTCCAAGAATTACTACTTCCTCCTACGGCCTGTCCCCAAAGACCTTCGCACTTCTTCTATCCTTTCTGAGTCCCCTCCCTCCCTCCCACAGACCAACGCTACGACCTTCTCAATGTCCCGGGACTAGAGGCAGCGGGCGTTGAGGTGGTGACTTTCACGACGCATTTCAAGGCGCTGCGATGGACGGAACCGCTGAAGGGGGAGTGGCGCCTCGACGTGGATCCCTCCGTCAGCGTCACCGTCACCGTCCTCGCTACCTCCTCGCTTGACTTCCTCTCTACCTTCTCTCTCCTGGATGCCACACCCCCGCACCCGCACTACCGTCCTACAGAAGGCCAGCCGCTCATGAGTAGGTTTGAGTGTGTGTATAAAATCTGAATACCTCTAGAAAATTCAACTACTGCAGTGGCCTAATAAGTATGCATCTCTTCCTTCTCTTCTTCGCACCTCCAACATTTCTTTGCTTATGGTCCCTCTCGTGTTGTTACTCTTTGTCCAATCTCTACCTCTTCTTACAGACATGATTTACTACATCGAGGTGACGCTGGTGGGACATCGAGAGAGCAACGTGGCCGTGGTGTCCGGTGTCCAGTTCATCGATAAGGTTCGTCTGTCTGTCTGTCTGTCTCTCTGGCTACTTATCTTTTTATCTATCCGCGCTTACTTCATATTTGTTTACTGCTTTTCTCACCTCCTGTTTCATTTGTATGTCTGTCTGCCAGTTTTCATTCCTCTTTCTATCTGTAATGTCTCTGTCCATCCAACCAACCAGCTTGTCCAACCACCACAATTTGTCTGTTTACCTTGCTGTGTCCCTCACTCCCTTACCCCTTTAACTCTTACACTCCCTTTAACTCAAGCATCTCGCCATCAACATTAGTCACACAATCTTAAAGTCTCATCCATAATCTATTTTGTCTCCACATTTTGTAATCTCCGTTCCCTCCTTTTCCACCTCAGCTAGGCTTTTAAGGGAGGACACAGCTTCGGCCTCATCCTCTAGAAGCAATCCCCTATATCTTAAACCTTCCTCCTTTCCTCTCAACCCTTCCTACCTTCCTCTCAACCCTTCCTCCCATCTTCCAGTCCGGGGCGGTGCTGCGAGACATAAACTATCCGGCGCCAGTACGCGATCAGGCTTACCTCTGGACCTCCCCGCTTCCCGAACACCCCTTCTTCGTGCGGATCCTCGGCTACCTCTCTTCGGGTTGGTTACGATAAGAGCTTCCGTATAGCTTTTCCTGTATGATGTGTTTGCCACCTCTTCATGACCTATTGTTTATTCCCTCTCGCTCCTTTCCCAGACAATGATCCTTCTCGTAACCTTTCATAACGTCGCTAGTATGGGTAATCTACATACATCTCCCTTTATCAACCTCGCTTCGCTTCAGGTAACCAGTGGATACGGCAGATGTCGGTGGAGGTGTGGCCAGTGGAAACCTTGGTTCAACTTTTCTCTACCACGGAGCATCTGGAGAAGCCCCCTGGAGGAAACGCTTCCGCTAACTTCCTGGTGGTGAACTACGGCCTGGAGAGTTACTTCGACATCACCGCCACTGACGACCTCAAGTTCTTGGTCGGCGTTACCCCTGAAAGGTGAGTGGTGGATGCTGGGAACACGGTGTAGAGTGAGCGGTGCTATTCATGCCTTAGGTCCAGAGATTGCATTAACGCTGATCTGTTTTCTGCATCACCTCATCGGATAGCGGCCTCACATAAGAACATAAGAAAATAAGGAAGCTACAAGAGGCAGTGAGATCTACACGTGGTAGTTCCTGTAAATGTTTAAGAATGTTTGAAATTCCCCCGATACACTATCTCGCACTCTCCCCCTCCACCATTGCTTCCTCAGGGTGTTCCTCGGCACCAACCAGACGATCTTGGTGGAGGCGAAGTTCCAGGTGCCCAACACAGCCACGCACGGCCAGGTGAGCACCGTTCTGGTCACCGCCCGCAGCGAGACCCAAAAACTCTCCTACAACACAGCGCTCGTCCATTTCTTCGTCCTTCCTGCGGTAAGTAACACAGTAGGGGTCTTTGTTGCTGTAGTCGCCGCACGTTAAGTTGTCGAAAATGGGGCCCCCTCACTCCACCCTTCCGAATGCACGGGATTGGCTGAGGTGCTGGGGCCTTAGGGCGGAACTTGGAGTAAGGCATTCTCACTCAGCACTCAACACCTCAGCCAATTCCGTGCGTTCGGAAGAGGGGAGTGAAGGGGTCCCATTTTCGCTAACTTAACGTGCGGCGAGTATAGTTAGATTGTTTCCTGATCTGTGGGGGGGGGGGGGGGGGGGGGTGATTATGTATCTCCCCAGAGCCGGATTATGTACGGGATGCACTTGTCGTTGCCTCCTCTCCTTTACCTATGCTCTTTCCTCGTACCCTCCCCACCATTAACATTTATGAATACCGAACACTCTGACGGGCTTTTTACTTAACCCATGCTTTTCTCTTAAGGAAAGCAATAGGGTAAAAAAAAAAAAAAAAATAATTCACGTCATTGTTTTGTCGCCGTCAGGTGATCGACAACGACCCGCCCACCTGCGTGCTGGATCACATGCCGAGCTGTGAGGGCTTCACCAACAACGGCTTATGTTTCGGCCAAACCTGGGACGTGACGGCCACCCTGCAGGACCGTGGCTCAGGTGTGTGTGTGTGTGTGTGTGTGTGTGTGTGTGTGTGTGTGTGTGTGTGTGTGTGTGTGTGTGGTGTGTGTGTGTGTGTGTGTGTGTGTGTGTGTGTGTGTGTGTGTGTGTGTGTGTGTGTGTGTGTGTGTGTGTGGTGTGTGTGTGTGTGTGTGTGTGTGTGTGGTGTGTGTGTGTGTGTGTGTGTGTGTGTGTGTGTCACATTCCCCTGAACTGTGAACAATAAGTACCAATCATTACTTTCACACTCCTATAACACAGTACAACTAATGATATCAAGAAAAATTATACGCCAACAGACCACGATTCTTGAGTTCTCATAATATTTCTTTCCTTTTCTCGATAACGAAACACAAGTCAACAATATAAGTTTATTTAGATCATCGTAATGCGCGTATAAACCACTCCTATATCTACATACAGTACCTATTTGTTTCATAATCGAACAATTTCTAATAGCAATGATCTTTTAAACACACCTACATTGTGCCACGTATAGATCCACGCTCATACCATAATATAGTAACCTAAGTATACAATGTAGCTACACAATATAATTCAGTCTGTAGCCACGCAATATAATTCAGTTTACTTGTATCCAATATAATTATGTCTACCTTCTATCCGTTCCGTTTTTTTCCCACCAATTGTCACTCCGGGGTCATCAATTGGTGACCCCGGACAACATCACCATAACATAGTTACTACCATAATAGATCCTTAACCGTATATAACAACCACGTTAATTTCCACCTCAAGGTCTGTATACTGTGGGTGCCGTTCCTGAACCCCACAACGTCACCTTCTCAAACTTCCCGCCGGGCACCAACCAAGAGGTGAAAATGGTGTACCAGAGTGACTGTTGCACCACGCAGGTCCAAATTTGGGGCACTGACGGCCAGGGCAACGTGGGGAAGTGCGACAACATTGACATGGGACAGCTGGGAGGTGAGGAAAGGGGAGAGGAAGGAAGGGAGGAACAGGGTAAAAAAAAAAAAATCAAAATAAGCCAACAGACCAAAACAGACCAAAAAACACACTCAAAACAAGCCAACAGACCAAAAAACACACTAAAAAAACAAGCCAACAGACCAAAACAGACCAAAAAACACACTCAAAAACCCATTCAAAACAAGCCAACAGACCAAAACAAACCAAAAAAAACACTAAAAACAAGCCAACCGACCAAAACAGATAAAAAAACACTCAAAACAACCAAAACTACAGGAACTACCCCGTGTAGGTCTCGTGGCCTCTTGTAGCTTCCTTATTTTCTTATGTTCTTAAGCCATTTCTCCTTCAGGCATCATCTACTCCTTCGAGGTGGAGGCGGTAGGACACACGTGGCTGGCGGTTCGCTGGAACATCACCAGCAGCAGCGTCCCGGTGTCTCACTACGACTTGGTGTTTGACGACGAATTAATGCACCAAATCCCTTGCCATGAGGTAAGATTAACCCTTTCACACCCATATATTTCCTTTGCTCTATAAAATCGTGTTGTTAGCCCCAAAACTACGAGAACTAACTTAATATCCTAAATTAACTAGTGGACAAGGATACTAAACAGGTCATATCTATAAAATATTGCTTATATTCATTAAACTCGCCTAATGGTACCCAAATTACAATGAAAATTGCGTTCTGGGACTCAAGGGGTTAAACATGGGGGCACGTTGAAGAAGAAGAAGAAATAGGACAAGAAACTATCACGTGTAGGTATCAGGGCCTCTTGTATATATAGTAAACCCTCTCTAAATCGAACCCGTATAATTCCAACTTCGGATAATTCGACCTGTTTCAGGCCAGTTCAAATTTTTCAATAACTTTCCATTATTCGAGCAAGTTTGAATTATCCTTAGCCTTACTAGTGGGAGTCCGACCTCTCCCATGCGGTGCGTGTCGCGGCTGCCTAGCGTGACCTGATATATAATAATTTATAATTATCGTATAAATACGATAGGCGGAGGAAGAAGGCGGGAGGGGGAGGAGGAAGAAGGGGGGAGGAGGAGGAAGAGGGTGGGGAAGGAGGGACGAGGAGGAGGAAGGAAGGATTTTTTTTAAGTATCCTTCGCTTTTGTATACAATCCTTTAGAGTCCTTCACGGGCCTCTTCGCTCCTTCACGCATCCTATAGGAGTCATGGGAGGGCATTGAAAGTCCCACAGGATTGCTATAGTATTCCTAGGTTTTATAAGTACTTTGACAATCGCATGGGTGGCTCAAATAGGGATTAATAATAATAATAATACTTATACTGACAATACTATTACTGATAATTGTATTGAAGTAATAATTAATCAAGCAATTCCTATCATATTTTTATGTCTTGTAGTAAGTTTTGTCTAATTTGTGGTTTTTAAGGAATATCTGGAAGTATCATGTCATTGTGAATTGGCTGAAATAGAAACTTCTAATCATTGTAACGGAAAACTGACTCCAGATTCGTGTTCAGCATTCCCGAAAACTGCTAGCAACAAATTTTCAAACAAATCTATTTTTCAAAAAATATTGCAAATTTTGCAAGGGGTATTGATTATTTTTTTAAATCACGTTTTTTTCAATAACTAAATAACTATGGCAGATAAGTGCAACATGAATAGAGAAGTAAATATGAAGTAGATCAAGGGCTATCATTTGGCGCAAAGCAAAATAGGAGGAATAGAAAACTACAAAAACAATGATAGTTACACCGTTATTTTTGTGACATGGCGGTAGCGAGACCAATAAAAATCTTTCTTTCTAGTCCCAATAAAAAAAATGTATCTAGGGCTCGTGTGTGGACTACATCAGCTACCTGGAGCCGTGCACGATCCACCAGCTGAATGTCACGCCCGTGTTTATGTACATGGGCGGGGCGGTGAAGGGCGTAGGGGCATACACAGAGGGCACCACCACTGAGGACGGTGAGAGAGAGAGAGAGAGAGAGAGAGAGAGAGGAGAGAGAGGAGAGAGAGAGAGAGAGAGAGAGAGAGAGAGAGAGAGAGAGAGAGAGAGAGAGAAGAGAGAGAGAGAGAGAGGAGAGAGAGAGAGAGAGAGAGAGAGAGAGAGAGAGAGAGAGAGAGAGAGAGAGAGAAGGAGAGAGAGAGAGAGAGAGAGAGAGAGAGAGAGAGGAATAAAGGAAGCTGAATTACTGCTTGATGAAGGCAGGGATAGGCAGAGTGAGTGGATGAGTGTGTGAATGAAGGCGAAGTAGTGAGTGGGTGAGTGAGTGACTGGGTGAGTGAGTGAGAGAGTGAGTGCGGTTAAAGTTTAGGGAGTGGGAGAGCTTCTTGGTATAGGAGTGTAGGATGAGAATAAGAGGGTGTGGGAGTGAGTATAAGAGAGAGAGAGAGAGAGAGAGAGAGAGAGAGAGAGAGAGAGAGAGAGAGAGAGAGAGAGAGAGAGAGAGAGAGAGAGAGAGAGAGAGAGAGAGAGAGAGAGAGAGAGAGAGAGAGAGAGAGAGAGAGAGAGAGAGAACTTCCTCTGATGAAGTCTTACCGCTCCTGAAGATATAAGGAAGACTCAAGGATGACTCATGAAGGAAATGTTTGGGTGGAGTAGGAGGGAGGAGAGAGGAAGGAACGGGCATTAGAGTAACACCACATGGCTCTTACTCCACCCAGCTTCCACCTCTTCCACCTCCTCAACCCCTAGCCTTACCATCTCATATCTCTTTCCTTCACATGCAACACCTCTCAGTCCTCATCTTTCCTGCTTAACCCAAGGAGCTCAAAACAACATAGAGCTACACACACTTCTCACCTCTCTTTTCCTGCCTTTTTCTCCTTTTTCCCGCCTTTTCCTCTTTACCCGCCTTTTCCTCGTTTCCCGCCTTTTCCTCATTTCCCGTTTTTTTTCATTTCCCGCCTTTTTCCCTTTACCCGCCTTTTTCTAATTTCCCGCCTTTTTCTCATTTCTCGCCTTTTTCTCATTTCTCGCATTTTCCTCTTTTCCCGCATTTTTCTCATTTCCCGCCTTTTTCCTCTTTTCCCGCCTTTTTCACATTTCCCGCCTTTCCCTCATTTCCCGCCTTTTTCCTCTTTTCCCGCCTTTTTCTCCTTTCCCGCCAATATCTAATTTCCCACCTTATTCTCATTTCCCGCTTTTTTCTGTTCCTGCCTTTTTCTCATTCCCCGCCTTTTTCTCATTTCCCGCCTTTATCACATTTCCCGCCTTTTCCTCATTTCCCGCCTTTTTCCTCTTTTCCCGCCTTGTTCTCCTTTCCCGCCAATATCTAATTTCCCACCTTATTCTCATTTCCCGCTTTTTTCTGTTCCTGCCTTTTTTTCATTCCCCGCCTTTTTCTCATTTCCCACCTTTTTCTCATTTCCCACCTTTTCCTCATTTCCAACTTTTTTCTCATTTCCCGCCTTTTCTCATTTCCCGCCTTTTCCTCTTTACCCGCCTTTTTCTCATTTCCCACCTTTCCTCATTTCTAACCTTTTTCTCATTACCCGCCTTTTTCTCATTTCCCACCTTTTCCTCTTTTACCGCCTTTTTCTCATTTCACGCCTTTTCCTCTTTACCCGCCTTTTTCTCATTTCCCGCCTTTTTCTCATTTCCAGCCTTTTTCTCATTTCCCACCTTTTCCTCATTTCTAACCTTTTTCTCATTACCCGCCTTTTCCTCTTTTCCCGCCTTTTTCTCATTTCCCGCCTTTTCCTCTTTTCCCGCCTTTTGCTCATTTCCCGCCTTTTCCTCTTTTCCCGCCTTTTCCTCATTACCCGCCTTTTTCTAATTTCCCGCCTTTTTCTCTTTTCCCGCCTTTTTCTAATTTCCCGCCTTTTTCTCATTTCCCGCCTTTTCCTAATTTCCCTCCTTTTTCTCAAGACCCGCCTTTTCCTCATTTCCCGCCTTTTTCTCATTTCCCGCCTTTTGCTCATTTCCCGCCTTTTTCTCATTTCTCGCCTTTTTCTCATTTCCCGCCTTTTCCTCATTTCCCGCCTTTTCCTCATTTTCCGCCTTTTTCTCATTTCCCACCTTATCCACTTTACCCGCCTTTTCCTCATTTCCCGCCTTTTCCTCATTACCCGCCTTTTCCTCATTTCCCGCCTTTTCCTTATTTCCCGCCTTTTCCTATTTCCCGCCTTTTCCTCATTTCCCGCCTTTTTCTCATTTCCCGCCTTTTTCTCTTTTCCCGCCTTTTTCTCATTTCCCACCTTTTTCTCATTCCCCGCCTTTTTCTTATTTCCCGCCTTTTTCTCATTTTCCCGCCTTTTTCTTATTTCCCGCCTTTTTCTCATTTCCCACCTTTTCCTCATTTTCCACCTTTTTCTCATTTCCCGCCTTTTCCTCTCTGCCCACCTTTTTCTCATTTCCCCCCTTTTCCTCTTTTCCCGCCTTTTCCTCTTTTCCCGCCTTTTGCTCATTTCCCGCCTCTTCCTCTTTTCCCGCCTTTTCATCATTTCCCGCCTTTTTCTCATTTTCCGCCTTTTAATTTCCCGCCTTTTCCTCATTTCCTGCCTTTTTCTCATTTCCCGCCTTTTTCTCAATTCCCGCCTTTTCTCATTTCCCGCCTATTTTCTCATTTCCCGCCTTTTTTCTCATTCCCCACCTGTTTCTCATTTCCCGCCTTTTTCTCATTTGCCGCCTTTTTCTCATTTCCTGCCTTTTTCACATTTCCCGCCTTTTCCTCATTTCCCGCCTTTTTCTCTTTTCCCGCCTTTTTCTCATTTCCCGCCTTTTTCTCATTTCTCGCCTTTTCCTCTTTTCCCGCCTTTTGCTCATTTCCCGCCTTTTCCTCTTTTACCGACTTTTCCTCTTTTCCCGCCTTTTTCTCTTTTCCCGCCTTTTCCTCATTTCCCGCCTTTTTCTCTTTTCCCGCCTTTTCCTCATTTCCGCCTTTTCCTAATTTCCTGCCTTTTTCTCATTTCCCGCCTTTCCTAATTTCCCACCTTTTTCTCATTTCCCGCCTTTTTCTCATTTCCCGCCTTTTTCTCATTTCCCGCCTTTTCCGCTTTTCCCGTATTTTGCTCATTTCCCACCTTTTCCTCTTTTCCCGCCTTTTCCTCATTTCCCGCCTTTTTCTTATTTTCCGCCTTTTTAATTTCCCGCCTTTTCCTCGTTTCCCGCCTTTTTCTCATTTCCCACCTTATTCTCATTCCCCGCCTTTTTCTCATTTCCCGCCTTTTTCTCATTTTTCGCCTATTTTCTCAATTCCCGCCTTTTTTCTCACTTCTCGCATTTTTCTCATTTCCCGCCCTTTTCTCTTATCCCGCCTTTTTCTCATTTCCCGCCTTTTTCACATATCCCGCCTTTTTCTCATTTCCCGCCTTTTTCTCTTTTCCTGCCTTTTTCTCATTTCCCGCCTTTTTCTCATTTCCCGCCTTTTTCTCATTTCTCGCCTTTTATCTTTTCCCGCCTTTTTCTCATTTCCCGCCTTTTTCTCAGTTCCCGTTTTTTTCTCTTTTCCCGCTTTTTTCTCATTTCCCGCCTTTTTTCTCATTTCCCGCCTTTTTCTCAGTTCCCGCCTTTTTTCTCATTTCCCGCCTTTTCCTCTTTTCCCGCCTTTTCCTCTTTTCCCGCCTTTTTCTCATATCTTGGCTTTTCCTCTTTTCCCGCCTATTTCTCATTTCCTGCCTTTTTCTCATTTCCCTCCTTTTCCTCTTTTCCCGAGAAAAAGGAGGGAAAAGAGAAAAAGGCGG
>JACEEZ010014154.1:292500-295000 GCA_016584305.1 Chionoecetes opilio | reverse complement strand
AAACATTAATAATTTGGTTGATTTAATTATAAATAATATTATCATTGATGATAATAAAAGTAATAATAATAATGTAATGATTATAATTATTATTAGTGTTAATATTACTGCTATCATTAGTTTCACTTTAATTACTGTTATCATTATCATTATTATCATCTAATTCAGTATTATAGTCATTAAATTTTCGAGCCACCCATCAAGTCACACACACACACACACACACACACACACACACACACACACACACACACTCATCCACCCATGACCCCTTAACCTCCCCCCCCACACACAGTGAGGCATGGGCAGGCATCTCGCGTTTCTGAATCAACACAGTGGCAGTGGCGGGGGACAGTTGCGCCACTGCCGGAGCGCCGCGGAGCCACCCAGACAAAGCGGCCACAGCGGCGAGCCACCTTTCGTATCCTGCTGGCGTTAACCCCTTCACGCCCAAATCTTTCCTTTGCTATAGTTAATCGTCTGTTGTTAGCCATAAAATTACGAAAAGCAACTGTATATACCAAATTAGTTAGTGGACAAGGATGGTAAACAGGTCATATCTATAAAATATTGTTTATATTCACTAAAAATCGTCTAATGGTATACCTAAATTATAATGGAAATTATGTTCTGGGCCTCAAGGGATTAATGTTACGCCCGCGCCGAGGCAACACCGCCCACACCCACGGCACTACGCCCACCCTACCCTCTCCTTCTTCCTCAGTGCCAGGATGATTGTGTTAATATTCTATCTGTGATTTTAATTAGGAAAGTTAGGAGCTTCCATTGTTTGGCAGTTTATTTGTTCTGGTCGATTTTCTCCTTACGTGGGGTGAGTGAGACGTGTGTGTGTGGTGTGTGTGTGTGTGTGTGTGTGTGTGTGTGCGTGTTGGCGGATTCGAGAGGTGTGGGAGCACGGCAGCCATGACCCCCTTCAAAAAAAGGAAAATTCATGGTTTGCCCCCCCCACTTAGAAAAAAAGGAAATCGTGGTTTGCCCCCCAAAATTAATGGAAAAGTCGTGTATTTTGCCCCCCCCCCCTCAAAAAAAATACGCAACAATACGCGACACGAATTTTTTTTTTTTTAAAGGCGTAGGGTAGATAAGGAAAAAATATTGAAAAAAAAACCATATACACATACATTTCATTCGTCATAACCACCAACTTCATCGTGAATATCTGCGGTAATGGAGTCAACCGGTCAGTCAGTCAGTCGGTCAGTCAGTCAGTCAGTCAGTCCAGCACAACCCAATAATTATACCGTACAATCCACATGAATATTACGGTACATCTCCTTCAATATTTCTATCTTCTTCTAATATTACTATCTTTCTCATAGGCTAAGACCCAGCAAACAGAGGGGTGAATCATGCCCTGCTCTGCCCCACCCATAACGGGCACGGGCGCGTAACCTAAGACATACCCAGCCTGACCGCCGCCAATGCCCAAAACTTGTGTCAGACCCTCACATAATTTTTTGTACATTTGTGCCTATAGCGTCTGTAGGCAGTGACCTCCAGGGGTGGGATGGTAAGTCCTGGAGGTTCTTTTGACGACTGTGATGGTTGGCCCTCGCCCGTGGTGGCGCAGACAGGATTTTTATAGTGACGCCTGTGATTAGAGGCTCATGCCGCCCCCCTGTGTCCTCCGCTGCACTCGCAATCAAAGTTAGAGTTAATGGCAGCATCGAGAACGCCACTCGGAAATGCTAACCACTCTGCTACCGCCTCCCCATGTAACGCAAGGTCTATAGAGAATACAAGGTCTAAAGATGTATATTCTATAAACCTTGATGTAACGCTGCACATTGCAAAGTCCTGCCACATATTACTTCATAGGGAGGGTTTCGAGTCACATAAAGGCCGATATATATTATTCATCACGTCACCGTCTTATCACATCACGTCCCCGTTCCGTCAAAATTTCTTACTGCCTTAATTTATCCATCTATTAAGCCATATGTGTAATTAATAACCGTTTAGATAAAAAAATATATAAATAAAACAGCTCTTAGCCACTGACGTCCCTGTTTTCACGCCAGAGTGCATCAAATGATGTCACGTACATCGTCCATAAGCATTTTAGGCAAGAAGGCATTCCCATCTGGACACAGGAGCATTCTAGGAACTGCTCCCGGAAGCCAGAGTCGCCATCTTTGTCTCTCCGACCCCTGTACTGGTGTGAGGCAAATGTGAGAGGAGGAAGGAAGGAGGAAGACACCTGATGCCTCTGCTCTCCCCCTCCTCTTCCGCTGTCAGTCACCCCCCCCCCCCAACACACACACAGACACACACACACACACACACACACAGACACACACACACAGACACACACAGACACACACACACACACACCGCGCGATGGTCAGGTTGATAACGTGACGGGCTCCCATTCTGTGGGTAGGCGGTTCGAATCCTCGTGCTCCCGGGGGGTTTTCACTGACAAATTCGGGCGGTTACTGTCCCCCTTGAGCAAGGGATGGGGGTGTGTGGTGTGTGA
>JACEEZ010014154.1:235000-287500 GCA_016584305.1 Chionoecetes opilio | reverse complement strand
ATATGGTATTATAATGAGTGTACTGGGGTTAGAGGTTAGGTATTATTATCCTTATTAGTTATGTAAGTAGGGTTGGGTGGGTTGGGCAAGGTTGGGTGGGGTTCCGCAAGGCTCTAGGGAGAAACAACGTAGGTGGGATGGTAATAAGAGAAAAAAGGGATAGCAATAAGTGTGCTGGGGATAGTTATTATAAATTATCCTTTTTAGTTATATAGAGACGTAACCTTGAAGGCAATTAGTTAATGCTTGGTTTAGAAGGGGAGATGGAGGACGTAAAAGAACATAGAGAGGAAAGAGAAATAGACGAGATTAACCCCTTCACGCCTAGATCTTTCCTTTGCTATATAAAAGTGTGTTTTCGAGCCATATATTTACGAAAAGTAACTGAATATACCCAATTAGTTAGTGGACAAGGATACTAAACAGGTCATATCTATAAAATATTGCATAAATTCACTAAAAATCGTCTAATGGTACCCAAATTGCAATGGAAATTACGTTCTGAGCCTCAAGGGGTTAACAGAACAAAGCTAATACAAAAAACATATAGCAAAGATTAATAACACTTTAGGTCATTTATCTGTCTATTCATCCACTATTTAATGTACTATACTTCATCTTCATCTTCATCTTCATCAAATATAGGCACAAAAAAAAAAAAAAAAAAAAAAAATCTATATATTTGTTAGCGTTGATGAGTATGTGGTGACGCCCCTGTTATTGGTGAGGTTAAAGGGCTTGTTTGTGTGGCTCTGGCTTACATCCTGGTGGTGGTGGTGATGGTGGTGGTGGTGACGGTGAATTGACTAAATCTATCATATTTCACAAACTACATAGTCTAGGAAGCTGAAATTTATATCCTAGAGAGAGGGAGGGCTTATGTACCTGTATGGAAGATGAGAATGAATTTGAGAGAGTATGTGGTGAATTCAGGCTAGTTATATTTCTCTCGTTCAATTTCTGGCGTCGAAAAAATGCTGAGAATTCATATTTAAAAAACGACATCGTCTAGGAAGCTGAAACTTATATCATTGATGGTGGTGGTGGTAGTGGTGGTGAAGGTGGTGAAGGTGATGGTGGTGATGGTGATGGTGGTGGTGGTGACGGTGGTGGTGGTGATGGTGATGGTGGTGACGGTGGTGGTGGTGGTGGTGGTGGTGGTGGTGGTGGTGGTGATGGTGATGGTGGTGACGGTGGTGGTGGTGATGGTGGTGGTGGTGGTGACGGTGGTGGTGGTGATGGTGGCGGTAGTGGTGGTGGTCTGGCTAACGCTCACCACCTTGCCTTAACACCAGCCACCTTGTTAATACATACAGGATGCTGATCAACACCGCTGCTCTTATGCCTTGCTGACACACACACACACACACACACACACACACACACACACACACACACACACACACACACACACACACACACTCCCACACACACACTCCCACACATACATACACACATACACATAGCCACACACATACACAGAGCCACTGGGCCACGCGGAGAGAGAGAGGAGAGAGAGAGAGAGAGAGAGAGAGAGAGGAGAGAGAGAGAGAGAGAGAGAGAGAGAGTGTGTGTGTATGTATGTATGTATGTAGTGTGTGTGTGTGTGTGTGTGTGTGTGTGTGTGTGTGTGTGTGTGTGTGTGTGTGTGTGTGTGTGTGTGTGTGTGTGTGTGTGTGTGTGTGTGTGTGTGTGTGTGTGTAAGGGCAATTTATGACTGAGTCTAATAATTTCACCAGATAAAAAAAATGCGCTAAAACAACACGAGAATCACATAATATAAACACACATAACAAGGACACAGTTTGCTTAAGTTAATTCTTCGTTGTGTGTGTGTCCTCTCTCTCTCTCTCTCTCTCTCTCTCTCTCCTCTCTCTCTCTCTCTCTCTCTCTCTCTCTCAATTTGATGATCTCTTCCTTACAGAAACCAGTCACCACCGTATACAGCGCCGCAACCACCACCATCATCACCACCACCACCAACAACAACAACAACAACAACAAGAGAGAACAAAATCAAAACCCCCAATAATAGACTGAAAAATCGACCCAAATAGAGACAACATACTAGAAAAAAAGGGAATATAAGACATAAATGGCATTGTAAAAGACAGTGTGAAGGCAAGACATGCATAAATAGTCTTGTCAAGGGGCGAAGAGGTCCTGAATTTTTGTCTATAGCCTTCTTTCTTCTCTCTAGTTTTCCTTTTTCCCTCTTCTTTCTTTGCCTTTCTTCCTGTCCCTCTTTCCTCTCTTTACTTTTCCACCTTACATCAATAGTCCCAATTTTCCTACTTTCCTCTTTTACTTTACTTTACTTTACCTACCTTTTACCTACTTTACTTTACTTTTACTACTCCCCCCCTACCATTCTTTTACTTTCTTCCTTTATCCCGTTTTCCTCTCTTTAATTATCCCACTTTACATCAATAGGCTAGTCCCAGTTTTCTTACTCTACCTTCCCCCCTATCATTTTTTCCCTTTATTTATTTATCCCTCTTCCTCTCTCAACTTGTCAACTTCTTCTCTTCTTCTCTTATTCTTATACTCAACTTATTCCCACCTTACATCAAGTCCCAGTTTTCCTACTTTAACTATCCCCCCTACGCTCCTACGCCCCTTGCCCCCCTACGCCCCTACTACTCCTGAAGGAAGGGTAATGGCAGTGCGGGACGGGGCGAGGCACGGGAAGTCAGGGGCACGAGTGGCAAGAGGCTGCTTCCTGCTGGTGGTGTTCCTGTTGCCACTGTTGAATGAAGCCCACGGCTTCTCCGCACGCCGGCCCGCTCTTGTTTGGGTGAGTAAACGAGACTACTCTTATGAAACTTTACTCAAACTACATTCTTCCAGGGAACATTAACCCCTTGAGACCCAGAACGTAATTTTCATTGTAATTTGGGTACCATAAGACGATTTTTTTGTGAATATAAGCAATATTTTATAGATATTGTCTGTTTAGTATCCTTGTCGACTAATTAATTTGGTATTTTAAGTTAGTTTTCGTAAGTTTATGGCTAACAACAGGCAATTTTTTAGAGCAAAGGAAAGATCTGGCGTGAAGGGGTTAAACTGAACTTAACGTTAACCCCTTCACGCCCAGATCTTTCCTTTGCTATAAAAAAAATGTAAGTTGTCGAGCCATAAAATTACGAAAAGTAACTGAATATACCAAATTAGTTAGTCGACAAGGAGACTAAACAGGTCATATCTATAAAAATATTGCTTATATTCACTAAAAATCGTCTAATGGTAGCCAAATTACAGTGGCAATTACGTTCTGGGTCTCAAGGGGTTAATATTAAACTGAACTTAACATTAAACGAGAAAAAAACTAAGCAATTTTATAGTATTCAAAACTTACCTCAAACTAGATTTTTTTAGCTGATTAAAAGCGTAAAGAGAAACTAAACATTAATCGAAAAGAAAACTATTACAATTAAGTAAACGAGGCAACTCTCACAAAAACTTTACTCAAAATACATTCTTTTTGAAGCGTAAGGAGAGAAACTAAATATTAAGAAATCACGAGAAAAAACGATGAAATAATGAAAACGATGACGAATAATGAAAGAATAAATTAATAAACGAAAGACAAAATAATGAAAACGAGGCAACTATCACAAAACTTCACTCAAAATACATTCTTTCAGTTGATTAAAAGCGTAAAGAGAAAAATTAAACATTAAATGATTAAAAGCGTAAAGAAAGAAACTAAACATTAAACGAGAACAAAACGAGCATGAGGAAAACGAGGCAGCTTTCTAGTATTAAAAACTTAACTCAAACTCGATTCTTTCAGCTGATTAAAAGCGTAAAGAGAAAAACTAAACATTAAACGAGAAAAAAAACCGATGATAAAGAAAACGAAGTAACTAAAAAAAAAACATTCTTTCAGGTGATTCAAAGCGTAAGAGTCGAAAACGTATAGAAATCAAGGGTGTCACTGAGTCCTTAAGTTCACAGGGGTCATCGCTATCTGGCGTGAGGATATCGCCACTTATGAGACAGGACAGAGAGAGCCTTCAGTAAGCACTAGTACCAGAAAAATGTAGCCAGTGTAAACTCGCGTCGGATCCTCACAGCAGAAACAAAGATAATCTCACGGCTAGTAATCAGGGTAGAACAAGATGTAACGCATTCAAACTGGAAAAGCGTAATTTAAAAAGGAAATAGGGAAAAACTGGTTCACAAATAGGGTGGTAGGGTCAATAGGGAGCTTTAAAATGAGGCTAGATAAATTCAATATGCAAGATGAATATACAAGAAAAGGTTTCAGTATAGATAGAATTCCCTTTAACATGCAGTGTACATTCCTTTATAAGCTTATTACCAGAACCATTTTCAAAGTAGACAATACAGTTCTTAGGGTTGCCTGTTACTACTACTTGCTTGAGAGAGATAGACAGAATATGAATGACAGTACATAACAAATATTGCGGAGTGAAACAGTGGGAAAAAACACAAAGAAAATAGGATAGTAGCTAACTCAAACAAGTAGCAACCATAAACCTGGACCGCGTGGAACTTAACCTAACCTAAACCTAACCTAACCTAACCTAATCTAATCTAACCTAACCTAACCTAACATAGCCTAACATATAACCTAGACTAGCCTAACATAACACAATGTCGAAGCAAGATAAATGACACAGTGGCATAAAGGGTAAGGGATTAGGGACAGGGCATGAGTTAATCAGACAAATAGCCCTTGACTCTCGTTTAATACTGCCGTGTAGGGGTTCCTGCCTTCGACCAACCCTATACTTAAGGCGACGCGACCTCCCTATATACACGGAGAGAGAAGTCATATGTATAGGACTGGTGTTAAGGCAGGAGAAAACTTAATGGCCATGGAAAAGCGTATTTAAAAAGGAAATAGGGCAAAACTGGTTCACAAATAGGGTGGTAAATGATTGGAATGGACTCAGTAGACAGGTAGTTATAGTGCGGCGGAGTCAATAGGGAGCTTTAAAAGGAGGCTAGATAAATTCATGGATGGGGATGAAAGGTGGATGTAGGTAGTGTTAAGTAACGGGAACTACCACGTGTAGGTCTCGCGGCCTCTTGTAGCTTCCTTATTTTCTTATGTTCTTATGTCATTCAATAAGTTTCCAATAAAGGGCCTTAGTGACGGATACACTGAAAAAAAAAAATGGGTCTATGAAGCTGGTGACTGGACATTTTACTAAGAGGGAATAGTCGTGCTAAAACCAGTTCATTGATAAGTAAAGATATCAAAAGTGTCCTTGCCATCTTATAGGTATAATGCTAAACTGTAAGTGCTGCAGCGATTGGAACAGATAAGAAGCAGGAATGATTTGTGTAGGTTGAGGAAAGATAGATAAAAACTTGATTATTTGGATGCAACATGCTGCGCTACATTTCTGGGCGTCTCTCTCTCTCTCTCTCTCTCTCTCTCTCTCTTACGTAAGCAGATTTAATAGGCTTCGTTACGTAGCAATCTTACGAGTCTGCAGTTATGTTTCTCTCATTCTCTGTAAGCAGTAATTAAAGGCGTAGCGTACGTAGCATAACATCGCAAATTAATGTCCATGTTGTAGTAATAGCAGTAGTAATAAGTAGAATATGGTTTCACAGTATAGGCTACAATATAGTGCTACAACTTCAGCTTAGGTGGGGTCAAGGGTGCACGACAGTACCACATTATCTATCATACTTAGATATGTTCATATATGTCTGATTAACATGAAATGGTATGATAGCCCTTGCAAAACCTTGTGCGAGCTGAGAAATCAACACATATATACAGCCGACAGGCTAAAATTCCGCGCGTCAGTTTCAGTCACTTCGAAGACTCTCCCGCCACAACCATTAAAGCTATTGCACTGCTGAAGATCTCAAAATGAAGCCAGATAAATGTTCTATCGATTGATGGTAAAAATAATACTATAGGTTGTAAATTAAGGAAATCACAGCTACCATAACTTAAAAAATATAGAAATTTTGATGTTTTTGAAAATGTATTTTTTTTTTTAATAGGAAATATTAATTCTAGCTATTTCGTTCACTTATAATTGAAGAAAGGTACATAATTAAGCTTTACAATGCAACAAATTGTAGTTCGTTACCACTTTTTACAACCGAGGAAGGATAAAAAAAAAAAAAAAAATATTTTAAGAAAATGGGTGTGCGCCACCCTGACCGTGGAGCCCGCTCTGTGGCCTTGGCCACTGCTGCTTAAGATTATGATATTATTTTCAAATAAGGTTTCTTCTTTCCCAAAGTAACACCAGGTCACTACAAATAAATGAAAACAACCGTATTGTAGATAAAATAACTCAAGTAGGTCTCTTATTTTCTCTGTATATTGTATACTAAATAAGAAGGCATTCATATGATGTTAATTAACGGATATCAAATTAGGTCATAAAGTATAGTTCTTGGATAACCAAAAAAAAAAAACATTTAATATTTCATTTTGTAAACCTATACAGTTACTTTAAACAGTGATACTAATTAAAATAAATGATTAAATCATTTCATGTAGTCTCCAAAAAAAAATATCGGTATGGCTCACTAGGTGCTGCTGGAATTTAATCGAAACATACTGTTTCTTGGCAATGCCGCAAAAAATTTTGGGCGACTGTACATAATGACAAGTTAACATGCGTGTAGAGTAAATCATATAAACACCAAATGTTTCTTAGCAATCCCAGTAACTAAATGATAGTATGTACATACGTAGCTATTATAGAGTGGGATTTTCCTACGGTAGCATATTAAGCAAAATTGTTAAACAAATCATAATTGTCGCTGACTGTCAGCTGAACCAAGTAAAACTTAAAAATAAATATAAGTACGTATTTTTAGCAGTTTGTTGAATCATGACACTAATCAGAGTCACAACAATTGCTCATCTCACAGAATGCACTCAGAGTGAGTGGATTTGCACACATAAAGTCATCCTCGTCCATGTTCACTACGCCTGGTAATGCTGCTCTACACACGCAGTCAGCTGTGCAGGACTGGTTGTTCACCAAGCAACTGCAATCCTCGTTGCAGTCTTCACAACAGCAGAGGATGTCGTTGAGCAATTCAGGTGGAGCACAAGGCTGTGTCATCATGATGGGTTGAAGCTGTTTAGTATCAACATTCCTCTCCCATCCAAATTTCGTGACATCTTTAACCTCCAACATTCCAGTAGCAGCTTTCTTCCACACAAACAACTGGTATGCTACTCTCAGGATGTGCTGGTACAGACTGTTTTCTGTCGGTGGCAGCTTTTGTGGTGCAACTTTTCGGAGAGCTAACTTGCATCGTAACTCTAGGAGAGTTTCCTCTCGTCCTCCATATAAGGCAACAACAAATTTATGAGCAGCATTTACTTCATTAGTGGTGGGTTTCCCTGTTCCTAGAGATGATAATGCTTGAGATGATAATGCTTTGAATACTTCATCATTACTTTGAATTCTGTCTTTTTTCCATGACCAACAAATGAGCTTGTTGTGTCACAACCAGATAAGCAGTAGACAGACAGGAGAATGGCATGTTCTGGTCTAAGCGCTCTAAACAGCTCATGTATTGGGATGTATCTAGTCAAACTTGTATGCTTTCCCTCTCTGCCTGTAAGCAAATACAACTCTTCACAGTTAATTGTTTGACAATGATGTACAAGTAGTACAAGTACGTCAGTATCTGGGCTATGGACCACAATTTTAGTAGCACCCTGCTAACAGCATGTATGCAGTGGAGTATGATCTGCTGGTGTCTGATTCCTCGTGGTTGGATTCCAGTTCAGGGACAGTCTCAATTTTGTGGGCAGTAATTCTTGCTGCATGGTTGTCATTGCCTCCACTAGTGTACACTTCAAGGCCTTGTGGTAAATCAGCTGTGCTTGACAAGTACTCAGTGTAGACTCTTGCAAGTGCTGCTTTATTGCATGAATTGCTGAGAAATGTGTCCTTGTTGACATGTACTCTGCCACCAACAGCTATGTTATACGCAACAGCTTGGTCATTACCTCCACGATTTATTCTTGCCTGTGATTTGACACTCTCTTCATAATACCGATCAAATATAAGGTGGATTTGTGATGGAGTTCCAATTTGACTGGCTTTCTGAAGAACAAAAGCTGTGAAGTCTGACGCTAGGTCTTTGAAGGTGGCATCTTCCTCTTTTCTTGGAAATGGAAGCATTCTTATTACTACATTGCTGTCATAGATCTTCCAAGTTATCTTCTTCAACATCAGCAAGAGTTTGGTTGAGCAGATAAGTTTTCTTGATAGCATCCCCAACACTGACTGTTCCACTGCAGACCAAACCTGATCTTCCTGGCTGTGCTATGAAGGCCACCTCCGGCCATGCAGTTTGCAACAGTCTCTTAATGTTTCTTGCAAATCCTTTTGTCATTGTGGACCCTTCTAGTTCGATATCTGTGTCTCAGCTTGGTGAATGGAATGACTTGTTTGTCTTCAATAATAGCTTTCTTGAACTCATTAATAACTTGTTGAATAATGATGTTTGTATTGCTGTCTGCTGGTGATAAAGCTGCTATGTTCCGTTCATTAGTATAATTTGTTAAACAACTCATATCTCTATGGTAACGAGCTTCCACAGCAACTAGATCACCATTCACAACACCAAGGAGCCTATTAAGCATTACCTGGTCTTCCCTTCTTCGAGCTGCATCTAACACTCTATTGTACAAATTCTCACCTTTGTCATCAATAGAAGACTGTACCAATGTAGCTACCATAGACCATGTTTTCCGTTTTTTTGCATGACAAGGTTTCCCACAAACAAAACAGTCACCTTTCCACTGGAAAGACTCTCGTCTCCTTGGTAAAGTATGAGGTGGACTGTTCATATTATTACTTTGTGTTCCGTCACTTTATATTTTTTTCACTCTTTCTGGCATTTTTCTACACATGATTGTCTGTCTTTGGGCATAGTGTATATTGACCTACATGTTCGATGGTAACTCATTTTGGTTCTTCCATTTCTAATGTTACACTCATTTTCTAACAGTAGCATAGCAGTAGCATCTTGCCTGTCATGAGCAGACTGAAACAAAGTGTCTATATTCTGTAGATTAGGTGTTACAGGATCTCCCTTTTTATTTTTCTTATTGAATGTATTATGACAGCTGATGCACTTTGCTGGATCAATGTATAACCTTTGTTTCTTGACCTCTGGTTCCAAACTTAAGGACTCCGTTATATAAAACTATTTAAACATGAATGGCACGAGGGTTTCACATAAAACTCAAATTTGTGTTACTGTGTGCGTGTGGTCTTAGTGATAACCGCGGCTGACATGTCCGATGCGTTGAGGGCACGGTTTCACTTAATCATCAAAGTTATTTTATCCTTCCTCGGTTGCAAAAAGCGGTAACGAACTACGGTTTGTTGCATTGTAAAGCTTGATTATGTACCTTTCTTCAATTATAAGTGAACGAAATAGCTAGAATTAATATTTCCTATTAAAAAAAAAAATATATTTTCAAAAACATCAAAATTTCTATATTTTTTAAGTTATGGTAGCTGTGATTTCCTTAATTTACAACCTATATTATTATTTTTACCATCAATCAATAGAAAATTTATCTGGCTTCATTTTGAGACCTTCAGCAGTGCAATAGCTTTAATGGTTGTGGCGGGAGAGTCTTCGAAGTGACTGAAACTGACGCACGGAATTTTAGCCTGTCGGCTGTATATAATTTTTTATGTGTTGATTTCTCAGCTCGCACAAGGTTTTCCAAGGGCTATCATACCATTTCATGTTATTCAGACATATATGAACCTATCTAGGTATGATAGATAATGTGGTACTGCCGTGCACCCTGGGTCAGCTAAATGATGGCTTTCGGGGTCACGGTTGCAGCACTAATAACACTTGCCTTTGCAGAGAAACTTCGGTGCCAAATGGAGGGGGAAGCGATCCACCTTTATGCACCCGACCGTCACTTCCTTCAGTCCCCCAAACAAGTAAGTCCCCAGTACTGTTCTTACTAGTGTTATCATTATTATTATCACTATAACTATCATCACCAACATTATTTATTGTGTACATATCAGCCTATAGCGCCTGTAGGCAGTGACCTCCAGGGGTGGGATGGTAGGCCCTGGAGGTTCACTTGAGGGCTGTGATGAATGACCGTCGCCCGTGGTGGGTAGGATTTTTATAGTGACGCCTGTGATCAGAGGCTCATGCTGCCCCCTTGTGTCCTCCGATGCACTCGCCGTTGAAGGTAGAGTTAATGGGCAGCCTGTGGGTGTTCTTAGGCCACTTGACGGTTGCAGAATTTTTTTAGCAGCTAGTGGAAATCGAACTCGCCACTTGCAGTCGCTAACCACTCAGCCACCGCCTCCCTAAATAACTGGATAAAGCTGTACAAGGTATAGCTTTCCGTGCTAAGCTTAATCACTCATGACATACTGTTACACGCATTCACTGGGTAGTTAAGGAAAGGTGTGGTCGTCTTCGTTGAGGCGTCACTTTGTGGGAGAAGTCACACTTTCCTCAGATCTGACAGGCTGACCCCTGTGAATGGCCGGTGTAGCGATCTCACCAGCTACCCTTGGCCCGAGTAGCTACACCTCACAAATACGCACTGAAACACTGCTCCCTGGGTGAATAGTTGTTTGACAATATATACCAATTCTGATCTTGGGTAAGACATGGTGGAAACATTGAATGTAGAGTAGTTATCAAAGTAGAACATAGAACATTTCAAGCGAATGTGCCCTTGCCTAGAACACTACGTACCCTCCCCTTATACTGAAACACTGCTCCCTGGGTGAATAGTTGTTTGACAATATATACGTTTTACCCAAGATCAGAATTGGTATACGTGTACTATATTATCAAACAACTATTCATCCAGGGAGCAGTGTTTCAGTATACGGGTAGGGTAATGTTCCAGGCACATTCGCTTGAAATGTTCTATGTTCTACTTTAATTACTACTCTACATTCAATGCTTCCACCATGTTTTACCCAGGATCACAATTGGTATACATTGTCAAACATCTATTCACCCAGGGAGCAGTGTTTCAGTGCGTATTTGTGAGGTGTAGCTACTCGGGCCAAGGGTAGCTGGTGAGATCGCTACACCGGCCAATCTTTGTAACAATAGTGACGGTATAAAGATTACTGGTATCAGTGCGAACGTGATCGTAACTGTCAAATGTACAATTTTCTTTTATAAAGCCTTGAATCTTGGGTAGGGATGGTATAAGTGGATATAACAGCGTGTTGATGGCTGAATGTCACGTGTTGATGGCTGCATGTCACGTGTTGATGGCTGCATGTCACGTGTTGATGGCTGAATGTCACGTGTTGATGGCTGAATGTCACGTGTTGATGGCTGAATGTCACGTGTTGATGGCTGAATGTCACGTGTTGATGACTGAATGTCACGTGTTGATGGCTGAATGTCACGTGTTGATGGCTGAATGTCACGTGTTGATGGCTGAATGTCACGTGTTGATGGCTGAATGTCACGTGTTGATGGCTGAATGTCCCCAACAGGAACCCCACAAGGCGGAGGCAGCCCTCGCAGCACCCTGGCACCGGCAGCAGCAGCACCAGCTTCCTGCCCCCAGGCGTGGTGAGCCGCGCGCCCGCCACCCGTGCCCAGGTGCCCAGCCCAGGGGGCCCCGCCATCACGCCGCCGCCCCACACGCCACGCACACACACGTGGGTACAGGGAGGGGCCAGCCGCCCGCCACAACCCACCGTCATTGGCTTCGGTCCGGACAGAGGTACGCCCATGAGGCCCGCCAAGTGGAGCCGCCCCCAGGGCTCCCTCACACATTCTGACGGGGGTGGCGGCTGGGCGGGGAGGAACACGCCCGCCGTCTATGGGCATTGGGAGCCGCCCCAGCACATCCCTGACCCGCCTGACGCTGCCAGCCCCTTCGGCCGCGATGACACCTTCGGCCACACGCTGTCTGAGGACCTGTCACACCGCCACCACGAGTTAGTACCTCTCACCAAGGTCAAGAAAGGACCTTTCCTTTCCTTCCTTTCCTGACCTTGCTTCTCACCTGCCTCACTCACACGCCAGCCACTACTGCCTGTACAACTATCTTCTTATTGGTTCCCTTTCGAATGTTAGTGATAAATTATCATTATTGTTATCTTGATCAACTATATTGTCATCATCATAATAGAGTTGCATTGTTGTTCTGCAACATAATCACAACGCGCACACACAATAATATCCCCTTATTTATCCCACATGAACTATTTTCGTAATTTTTCACCAATAGCATAAGACAGATATCATATGTAATGATAATAGTAATGATGATGATGATAATATCTGCTTCTGCATCTCTTTTCTTATATCTAAATACCAACTTGCATGTGCGAGGAAAAGTTTGAAAGCATCATTATAATAATTACTCAACATTACATTGAATAATGATGAAGATTCCAATAATTAATCCATCCCCTAACATTCACAGGTCATCGGGGAGGCGACAGACAGAGGCAGACAGGTCACCGATCAGTGGTCGGGTCAGGGAGGGAGGCAGCGGGGGCTCAAGAACTGTCTTCAACGGAGGATCCCGGCAGCCGCACATCTGGCACATCCAGGAAGAATCAGAAAACGCAAGGGAGGCAAATGACGAAAATGAGCGACGTTTACTTGATATCAACGCGACCTCCGAGTATCAGCCGGACGATTACAACTTCTATCACGAGTATGACCAGATCAAACCCACTTGGCGCGTCCCTGAACAGACACCGCCCCCCGTGCATAACCTCAGCATTCTAACCTCTCAGCACGTGATGGAGATACATAACCTCACTTCGCAGGCGGATCTACACGCGCTACTGGAGCAAATAGGCGTTACTTTCGAGGAGCTGCAAGACTTCCTCAACACTGGTGCACAGAAGAAGGATATCCTGAAGTATTTAGCACCACCTAATCCCTCTACTACCATAGCCACCAGTACAAGTCTGCCAGTATTGCCACACCCTCCTAGTGTATTTGATGTATCCATCGTTGAGGAAGGCTACCAACATGACGTCACAAGGCAAGTGTCCCTCCCTGCCATCGATACCAAAACTGGGGGTAACGATACTGAAGAGAGTAAGGAACAAGCTAGGAAAAATAGAAAGAAAGGACGACGCCCGGGAGGTAAGAGGAGGAAGAACAGGAGACGTAAGGGAAAGAAAGGGCAGAGAGAAGGCGGGTCTGACTTGGGTAATGCGACACAGACACCTGCTCCGGATCCCTGGGTGCCTGGTTCCCCCACTACCGCTGGCACCAAGGGCATCCTGTTGACTACCACGCAACCATTAATGCCTGACGCTATGAATACGTCAACCTCGCCCGTCAGAAACTCAGACGTATCCATTGTATCCGTGACGCTAGTAGAGGCGCCCTCGGACCCCAAACCAAACACACCCCTCCATACGACCTTCACGGAGAAACCGCCCCCGAAGGGGCAAGACACCCACACCACACCAACCCTTTGGGAGGAACGCAAGCCCCTGAAGATACCTCGTCCCAAAAAACCCTCAGAGACAGAACAAACTGTGAATGAGGTGGAGAAGGTAAATTTTGTACGTGAGAAGCAGAGGGATGATTACGTGTTCCCTCTACGTGGGTTGCTCATCATCAGCGGTCTCATGGGGGCACTGGCGGTGTTCACGCTGGTCGTCCTCATCTCCTACGCGGTCATCAAGTGCTCCAAAAAGCCCGTCGTCAATAACTATCAAGTGTCAGAGCAACAGAAGCCCGCAGGCACGTGAGCCAAGCAAACCGAGCTGTTCTCCCTTGTGACTGTCTTGAAGCAGACACGTCCCCGGGGCTCAAGAATGCCATCAGTATTATGCAAGCAGGTTGTGGTGGTGCTTGCGTCTCTCCACAACCACCTGTGACATTCCTTATTGACAATCCAGACCGAGTAGTTCAAACTTAACCATTCAGTGCGCAAAAGTACAGCCTAACTTTTGTTCCCGCGTCCATCAAACGTTTCACTGATGTCTGTTGAACTTACAGCTCACCAGTAACCACCACGACCTCGAAACATGAAAAAAAGCACCAGAGAACTTGAAATATCAAATTGTTCCCTATCAAATTGTTCCGTCGAGTTCCCAAGTACTGACATGAAACTACACCAACATTAACAGTAATAAAGGTGACCTTACCATTGTCGTTACGGGCAGCCACGCTGGGACGCCCAGATGGCAACCAAACTACCGTAGCAACACTCCTGTATCCTGGAATTACCGGGAATAGAGGAGTGGCCTCTATTCTCGGCCTTGTATCTGCACGTTATTACAATATTAGGAACACAGAGACAGGTCCAGCACGGTGTCACTTTGATTATTTACATTAAATTTTGTCTAGAGCCAGTGGTTCTTAAACTGGGTTCGACCGAACCACAGGGGTTCGGTGAGGCAATCTCAGGGGTTCGGCGGAGGCCCTCCAAAACACATTGTAGTTTTACTATTATAGTAATGTTGTATTATTCACCACTCGCCAGAGTAAATTATACGCGAAATTAACGTAAATTCAAGCAGTGCTGTGGAGGGAGAGGCAAGTGTGGGTGTGTATGTGCGCGTGTGCTCGCCCGCCTCTCTCCCTTCCGAGCAGTGGCGTATATAGGGAGGGGGAGGCCACTTGGCCATGACATTTTTGGCTCTTTTGTCCCGGGCAAAATTCGCTTTGCCATTGAATATCAAATTAGTGCAATATAGCCTCCTGAGGCCTCAAAATTCCCCTTAGAAATGTTTGATTTAAATAAAAAAAATTCCACCCCTTCCTCAGACCCCCCTGCTGTAGAGGCTCGCTTCGGTCCCCCCCCCCCAACCCCCACCCCCTCTTAAAACAATCCTGGATTCACCCTTACGCCCCCACAGCTTTCCAAGGACCTATATACGCCACTCCTTTCAAGTCCTTCCTACCTTCTTATTATTATCCAAATATACTCTTTAATTTTGAGGCAATTTTTTTTCCATTTTTGTATCAATTTAAATTAAATATATTATTCGTATTATTCAATTATACTCTTGAATTTTGAAGCAATTTTTCGAATTTTTGTATTAATTTTTTTCCCCCATGATATGTGAGGGGTTCGACTTGTCTTTTTTTTTAACAAGGCAAAAATTCCATTCTATCTTAAGGTCTCATGCTTAAAATGATGCCTATGTTTACCTGATAATATGGTTAATTATGATCAAATACAAGAAGAAGCGTAGTATTCCCTTCTTCTGGTGTCAAATATCAGTCAGTAAGCAGCAAGGGGTCAGGATTTTTTGCCTCGTTAAAAAAAATAGAGTATAGTGTGCGGAGGTTTTGGTTAAGGTTCGGCACCTCTGTAAAGGTTAAGAACCCCTCTAGACGGATTATCGGATAGCCTGTTCAACGGCCTCTCATTACCGCGCTTGTTGTGGCGGTAATCTTCTATACTTCACTTAATTTCATACTAAGTCTTATACTTCACTCACTCATAAGTCATAGTTTTATTATACTGCAATTTCGTGTGAGGGAAATTATATAGGTGTTTTGTACATTAATTAGCTAGGAAACTCGAATTTTATACTCTTCTGTACATAAATAATTCCTAATCTTGACTGGTATCTAGATTTACTCTATCTTGTTGTATTTATTTTCTATTCACCATCTTTATATTGTAGTCAAAATTTGCTTCAGTATTCTTTTATAATCAGCTGTCGCAGTTTTTCATACCCCATATCTAGGGCTTATAGTCTTAATTACTATGTTAATCTAAGCTGTAATCTGTCCTACTGCATGTAAATATGATTATAATTAATAACTCTTTTTGGAATTTTCTCTTTTTCATTAACCCCTTGAGACCCAGAACGTAATTTCCATTGTAATTTGGGAACCATTAGACGATTTCTAGTGAATATAATCAACATTTTTTAGATATGACATGTTTAGTATCCTTGTAGACTAACTAATTTAGTATAGTAAGTTACCTTTCTTAACTTTATGGCTAACAATAGTCGATTCTTTTTATAGCAAAGGAAAGATCTGGGCGTGAAGGGGTTAACGAGTCAATTGATTGTTCCCAGGAAGCAAGCAAAATTTTATGTCCAATACCTGTCCAAAGGGAATTTAAGCCATTAGAATTTTCATGAGGACGACTTTTCTCACTGAATCTTGTTAGGGAATGTCTAAAGAAAGGAAAAAGTCAGAACGTGCTTCCTCTGGGTCCACAATTTCCACATACAGATCGCCAACTTCAAATGTATTTTTCACATATATTCTTTGTATACACACACAATGCTTGGAGGTAATTGAATAAAAATTAAAGTAAGGAGCAGATATAGATAGCTGGAAATGGTAAAATAGAAACTAAGGTTGAAGAAATACTCTGCTTGCTATGAAGGAGGGGGGGGAAGTAATTGCTGTGGACAGACCTTTCATGTTCTACAGTACTCTCACATCTGTTAACCCCTTGAGACCCAGAACGTAATTTCCATTGTAATTTGGCTACCATCAGACAATTTTTAGTGAATATAAGCATTATTTTATAGATATGACCTGTTAAGTATCCTTGACGACTAACTAATTTGGTATATTAAGTTACTTTTCGTAATTTTATGGCTCGACAACATACAATTTTTTATAGCAAAGGAAAGATCTGGGCATGAAGGGGTTAACATTCATTAGGAACTGTAGCATCCATTGTAACTAGAAACATATCAGCTGTCCACACTATTGCAGAATCACATAACATCCTCACAGAAATAAAGGAGGATACTTGAAGGAGGGTGAAAGAAATTACCGTGGACAGACCTTTCATGTTCTACAGTACTCTCACATCTATTAAAATTCATTAGGAACTGTAGCATCTATTGTAACTACTGTAGAAACATACCAGCTGTCCACACTACTGCAGAACCACATCACATCTTCACAAAATTAAATTATGTAATGCTAAAAAAGGGAAAATGTGCCAGGTATCAGAGGTCATATGGCAATCTTACCAGAAATAAAGAAGGATACCAGACACAGGAACCCCAAGAGAGTTAGAGACAATAGTAGCTAATGTGCAACGGTTTATTCATTAGCTTATCAATAGCACCTGTCAAATAAATAAACCGTCTTAGAATTTCATCATGATCAAGGTCTTCATATTCATTGTTTGTACTTTTCCTAACATGAGAACATTCAACAAATAATGGTAAAGGTTATATCCAAGAAAGAAAAATAGTCTTTCTTTAAATTGGATCTTCGGAACATGTATTTCATCTTAACCAAAGACAGATCTATTTAGGATATCAAGTCATGGATTTACTGTGTTACCTTGCACAAGCCTCCCTCCTCTAGCACTGCCTCAGCTCACTTGGTGGTGCGGGAGGCGAGATAGGTGGCAGCGTCCTTCAAGATTCTCTTCTCACACAGCAGCTGAGACCTTAGAAGGGCATCCAGACCTGAGGCTCCTTCCATCAACACCTCATCTTCCTGCCAACACAAAACACAAAACTTGGTAGAGTGTACTAGAATTGCAAACACGCTTACACACACACATACAGAACACACACACACACACACACACACACACACACACACAAACACAGGTACACACACAAACACATCTATAAATTTATATATATACCGGCAAACGCATCATTGAACCTCATTCCCTAGTGAAGATAGACCGAAAGACGTCTCGAGGATACAACACAAAATAGAAGACTTGCAATAACCAAGCTTTATGTAATATATTTTTCTGCCCTATGACAGTATCCTAAGATTAAAGCAAACCAATCACCTGTATTGTGGTGAGGTAGGCTCGGGTCAGGAGGGACACCCGGGTATGCAGGAAGGCCCAGGTCTTGTCCTCCACAGTGGTGCCGACATCACAGTCCTCGTGCATCAGGCCACGCGCCTTCTCCCCGTCCTCCTTCCACTTGGCCAGGGAGTCTGTGGGGGGAGGCAGAGGGGGATACCAAGTACTGTTACTAAGGATGCATAACTTTGCTCCACTTTACTCCATTATTAAGATTTTCTGCAGTTACATAAGACAACATAAACATATAAGAGAAACAACTTACTTAAACTTACTTACTTACTTACTTAAACAAACATAAAGATAACATAAATAAACACAGAGCCCGATAAAAGATTAACAAATTGTCACATAGATAATGCAAATATACACAGATTTTTTGTGACATATTGTCAGTCCTCTTTTTCACGACATGGTTAATTGATTGACAAAACGGGTATTCATTTATGGACAAGAGAGGTAGCAGGGTTCATGTTCCATACTGTATAAATATGCATGCTTTGTAAATAAATAATTGTTAATAATCATCCAAGTAGTATAGATGATCAAGTATAGATAGATGATATTTATAGACACTTGGTATCACAAATTGGTAGCCTGTGGAGCTGCAGGGAACAACTCTTAATACAATACACTGCCCTGTGAGTTCCAAAGCAGCAGAATCAAATTTAGAAACTATATCTAGTTCCTTTATGTAAAATATCATGATACCAAAACAATATACCAAAAACAATGAATTCAGAATCCTGCATTATAAGACCATAAGAATGTAAGATAATAAAACCTTATAAGAACAGAATAACACCACCATAGGCTACACATCTCTCACAAGCTTACCTTTATCCATACAAAAGATCCGAATCCTTCATAATAAGACCACCCTAGGCTACAACATCTCTCACAAGCCTACCTTTATCCATACAAAAGATCAGAATTCTTCATAATAACACCACCATAGGCTATACCAAAGACTACTGTATACTGTAGTCTTTGGCTATAGGTACATCTCTCACAAGCATACCTTTATCCATACAAAAGATCCAAATCCTTCATAATAAGACCACCCTAGGCTACAAGTCTCTCACAAGCCTACCTTTATCCATATAAGACCATAGACAAGGAGTTATAGTATCGTTTTCAGGTGTCACTATAAAAATCCAACCTGCGCCAACCAACGGGCGGAGGACCAACCATCACATCCCTCCAGACTGATATAATAAATAGCCTACTGGCGCTATAGGCTTCAATGTAAAAAAAAGAAAAAAAGAAATAAAATACTGTAAAAAAAAATAATAATCTGAATACTCCATAATAAGACCACCATAGGCTACAAGTCTCTCACCAGCCTACCTTTATCCATACAGAAGATCCTGGTGAAGGCGAGGAGGCCCGGGGAGATGGGGTGTTGGCCGGGCACCAGCATGAAGGCCCCGGAGGCAGGCAGGCCCAGGGAGGTGAGGAGGGCCACCTTCTCCTGGTTCAGCGGGTCATTCTTACTCACACCCAGCTTGATGGGCAGACTGTCATTCTTGTTGTCTGTGCATAGAAACACTTTATTACAAATGTTTATTATATTTGTTGATTAAAGGCATGTTTATAGGAGTTTATAGGACCAAAAAGTACCATTACTCCTTACTCTAATTATACTTTTCTTCTGACCGAGGGTACGAGACAAATTTATTAGATCTCAAAGGGTACGAGCACTAAAAAAGGTTAAGATCCACTGCGCTACAGTATTAGTGGAAGGGCATTTTCTTTTTCTTGGGTGCTACCACTTGCATGGAAGATGACCAATTGCACAAGAACATAAGAACATAAGAAAATAAGGAAGCTACAAGAGGCCGCGAGACCTACACGTAAAAAATAAAAAGTAAACACTAAGTGATTATCAGATTATTCTTCCCTGTGAATCTTTTTCCCCTTCAGGAGCAAAACAAACCTGGGTCTGTGAAGCCGCTGTGGAGGAAGAACTCAGTGTTTGGCCGCTTGCTGTAGTGGATGGTGAACTGGTCCCCCGCACTGTAGTCACGCTGGGCCAGGCAAAGACACCCTCGCCCTTCCTCATCAAAAGCCGTGGAGTACTGTAAGGAAGAAGCCAAACCATTTAATAGCCTACTGGCGGTATAGGCTTCAATGTAAAAAAAAAAAGATAAAAAAAATTATAACCCCTTCACGCCCAAATCATTAGCTTTGATATATATAAAAAATTGTCTGTTGTTAGCCATAAAATTACGAAAAGTAACTAAATATACCAAATTAGCTAGTGGACAAGGATACTAAACAGGTCATATCTATAAAACATTGCTTATATTCGAAGTATAAGTGTAGTACATACAATGCCTTGCTCGTGGTTGGCCATGTCCCAGGCCGGGATGAGGGCCAGCTGACCACTTCCACCCTCCATGGGGATGCGGTTCTGACGGGTCATGACAGTTGACACGGCCCACCTGATGAACATAAGAAACATCAGAAAATAGAAAATAAGAGCATAAGAACATAAGAGCATAAAAACATAAGAACATAACAACATAAGAACATATGAACATAAAAAACATAAGAACATGAGAACATAAGAACATGAGATAAGAACATATGAATACAAGAACATAAGAGCATAAGAACATAAAAGCATAAGAACATAAGAGCATATGAACATAAGAACATAAGAACATAAGAAAATTGAAAATAGGGAAGCTACAAGAGGCCGCGAGACCTACACGTGGGAGTTCCTGTTACTTAACACTACCTACATCCACCTTTCATCCCCATCCATAAAACTATCTAGCCTCCTTTTAAAACTCCCTATTGACTCCGCACTAACTACCTGTCTACTGAGTCCATTCCAATCATTTACCACCCTATCCTACCCTACCCTACGATATGTGAGGATGCTGTTTCGTCTCACCTGTATGCATCAAAGGTGAAGAAGTCTTTGATGGGCCAGCTTTTAGCCTCCGGGGATGAATGCAGGATGCGGTAGAAATACGAGTACTGTCGCGCTATGTTACGGAATTGCTTCACCGCCTCATCTGCCACAGAGAAACCCATAGTTAGTGTCTTCCCTACACTATCTATATTATTCAGTAGTTAACTTCCTCATTATCATCTTAACCCCTTGAGGCCCAGAACGTAATTTCTATTGTAATTTGGGTACCATTAGACGATTTTAATTATTATAAGCAATATTTTATAGATATGACCTGTTTAGTATCCTTGTCCACTAGCGAATTTGGTATATTTAGGTACTTTTCGTAATTTTATGGCTAACAACAGACGACTTTATACAGCAAAGGAAAGATCTGGGCGTGAAGGGGTTAATTGTACTCTCTCTCTCTCCTCCCTTTCTTCCAATTTCAGAAGCACTTTAATTATTCATATCATCAGCCTACTCTTCTGTTTTTGTTTTGCACATCTGTGAGAACATCAATAAAGATTAGTGGATAGTACAAAAATCACACGGACCAAAGGTATATGTATTCTGGTGTCATAAGGACAAATAAGAAAGAGCACTTAGAGTATAATTAATAAGGAAAAATCTGAAGTGCAGATGTGATGTACCTATTCTCAAATATTCAACACCATGCAAATACCTGATAAAATAATGTCTACAGTAGTATTTCAACCTTTTTTTTTGCAGAGGTACTAGTATTCATGTATACTCTGGGTTTTTTAAGGTGAAAAATCCTGATCCCTTGCTGCTTACTGGCTGATATTTGATGCCGAAAGAAGGGAATAGTACGCTTCTTCTAAATTTCAGCTGTATTTTATCATAGTTAACTACATTATCACTTATCAGGTAAATATAGGCAAAATTTTAGGCATGAGACCTTAACCCCTTGAGGCCCAGAACGTAATTTCCATAGTAATTTGGGTGTACCATTAGACGATTTCTAGTGAATGTAAGCAATGTTTTATAGATATGACCTGTTTAGTATCCTTGTCGACTAATTAATTTGGTATATTCAGCTACTTTTCGTAATTTTATGGCTAACAACAGACGATTTTATATATGAAAGGAAAGATCTGGGAGTGAAGGGGTTAAGATAGAATGGAATTTTCGCCTCGTTAAAAAAAATAGACTGGTGCTCATATGTGACTTACATAAGACTGGTGATCCCTTCAGAGCCTGGTAGTGTTCTGGGGTGAAATAGAGGGTGGTGGTGTAGCAGGCTGGCAGGAGACGCAGATAGGGGTGCCAGGAGGAGATGGAGCTGACGTACTCCCCGAGGACATGCAACGCCAGGCACACGTTTCCCATGTGCTGGAGTATGGGATCACGCTCGATCAAGGGGCCTGCAACATAAGACTATCTAAGTTAATAGAGATACAACACCTGAGAGTAAGGAGATTGAGGTGGTTTGTTTGGGCACGTGAAGAGGAGAGAAGGTGGTGAGGCATTGGGGAGAGCTGTTGGAGTGGAAGTGTCAGGTGTATGTAAATATCCTGTATCGGGGAACTTGTGTGCTTACTTAGTGTTTGGTGTAACCCGTGTCTGGCTAAAGGAATACTACAACAACACCTACTACTGTGCAGTCTACCTCTTACCACAAAACTTGCGATCACTTACCTAGGTAGGATTTTCTGGCCGTCTCCTCTGTAATCATGGCTTCCTTGGGCACCACAATGACCTCCTCCCCCTGCTTCAGGTTCTGGCAGGTCCGGAGGCCAAGTCCCAGTGTGCCGTAGTCTGCCACTTCCACACCTGATACCTGATCATCCACACAAAAATTAGATCTGAGCTTTGGATGCTATATTAACCCCTTGAGACCCAGAGCGTAATTTTCATTGTAATTTGGATACCAATAGACTTTTTTTGTGTGAATATAATCAATATTTTATAGATATGACTTATTTAGTATCCTTGTCGACTAACTAATTTGGTATCTTCAGTTATTTTTCGTAATTTTATGGCTAACAACATACAATTTTTTATAGCAAAGCAAAGATCTGGGCGTGAAGGGGTTAATGCTACTACTAATGCACTACTGTAGTCCTTATGTCTACTCTCACAGTAATAGATAGATCACCACCCTAATCCTGTACAAACACAATTCATTTGACATCTCCTTTTAGCTATCACAAGGTCTCTCAATACTACAATATAATAGTCTTACACTTGTTCATATAGAGTATAGACCAACAAAGCTAACAGTTAGTATTAGGTCATATTTTTGAGGCTGAAGCTGACTGACTCTGCTGTCCCCTCCCTGACTGGTCTAAGGATGGTTATAATAATAATAATAATGATTTTATTATCGCCCGGAGGCATACAGACAAAAGAAGCAACAACAACAAGATAAGGAGTTAACTTAAGTACTAGAGCAAAACAAAAAATACATAATATAGGCACATTAGGGGACATAGTATCAAAGTGCATATAGTATATAGGGTATACATTATGGTTCTTATTATGATGTTATGATTCTACTTACAGTAACATCCTTTTCCCCCAACCAAGCCATGAAGGGCGCCACTTGTTCAAGCCGAGAGTATTCAGGCAGTTGGATGTCTGAAGAAAGAAAATGTTCGTAAGTGACAAATTAATAGATAAGTTTCCTTTTTACTATAATGTGACCCTGTACATTTGTACATTTCCACCCACATCATACACCTTCAATACATCCCACATTGCTTTCCTATGAACTCTAGCATATGCTTTCTCAAGGTCTATGAAAGCAGCTTAAATTTTCATCCCTTTCATTGGCATTCTCTCTATGCAATTCTGAGTGAAAAAATCAGATCCACACATCCTCAACCTGTCTTCTGCAAATATAACATAAAAGAAACTTCCTCCAGGTTACATTTTCTGGTTTTTTTCTCTCTTAACCCCTTCACGCCCAGATCTTTCCATCAATATATAAAATCGTCTGTTGTTAGCCATTAAATTACGAAAAGTAGCTTAAAATACCAAATTAGCTAATGGACAAGGATACTAAACAGGTAATTTATATAAAATATTGCTTATATTCACTAAAATCGTCTTATGGTATACCCAAAGTACAATGGAAATTACGTTCTGGGTCTCAAGGGGTTAAGTAGGCTACACTAGTGTCATCAGCAAAGAGGTTTCATATAACATTTTGATTCGCCTATTTTAGAAAGAATCTCATTGTTACTTTTGCTTTCCCTTACTCAAGTCGATCTTTGTTCTGATAGGATTTTTTCTATGTAAGCAAACTGTCCTCAAACTGAGTACCAAACATTTTTAAAGCTGCAATAATTGTACATATATGTTTCTGACTATAGTCTGGGTTTTTTTAAGGAAGCAAAAAATCCTGCCCCCTTACTGCTTACTGACTGATATTTGATGCCAGGAGAAGGGAATACTATGCTTCTTCTAAATTTCAGCTGTATTTGATCATAGTTAACCATATTATCAGGTAAACATAGGCATAATTTTAAGCACGAGACCTTAAGATAGAATGGAAATTTTGGCTCGTAAAATAAAATTTACTTTAATGCATAAATCACACCAACCTTTCTCTATTTCTCTGATCTTCTCAATCAGCTTGTAGATCTCCAGGTGTTCCGCCCACTCCTGTGCAGGGCTGGGCGTGGCGGCGGGAGGAACCTTGGTGCAGCCTGAAGCAATGATAAGTCACTTAAGAACATCAGAACATAAGGAAGCTACAAGAGGATGCGAGACCTACACATAGTAGTTCATGTTACTTAGCATCCACCTTTCATTCCCATCCATGAAATTATCTAGCCTCCTTTTAAAGCTTCCTATTGACTATGCACCTTTATTAAATACCTGTCTACTGAGTCCCCAACCATGAAATTATCTAGCCTCCTGTTACATCTCCCTAATGACTCCGCACTAACTACCTGTCTACTGAGTCCATTCCAATCATTTACCACCCTATTTGTGAACCAGTTTTTCCTTATTTCTTTTTTAACTTAATTAACATGGATTCCTATTATGAAGTGGTACAGCTGTATTTCTTCTACTTTATAGTATCTATGTTATTCCTGCTCCTGGGTCTCTCTCTATCATATACTCTGAGATCCAGACAAAATTCGATATTAAACGAGCTATTTACACCAATACACGTTTCTCACAGCAGTTGTAAGAGTTCGGGTCAACAAAACTATAGCCTATCTTTTTTTAACGAGGCGAAAAATCCTGACCCCTTGCTGGTTACTGGTTACTTACTCATATTTGATGCCAGAAGGGAATACACTACGGTTCTTCTAAATTTCAGCTGTATTTTATCATAGTTAACCATATTATCATAGGCATAATTTTAAGCATGAGACCTTAGGATAGAATGGAATTTTCGCCTTGTTAAAAAAAAAAGGACTATAGTACATATCCCTCTCTGACTCATTTCTTGCGGTCCTATAGCTTTTGGTATTTATACAAAAAATTGTACAGCCATAATTAGAATAAATACAAAATAAAGATTAAATAATACAGATAATTAAAATACAAATGAAAATACAGACAAAAATACAAATGAAAATAGAGACAAAATACAAATGAAAATACAGACAAAAATACAAATGAAAATACAGACAAAAATACAAAATACAGATTAAATACAAAATTATATCATGAGGGTCAAGGAGAGTACTATACATCAAGGGAAACAAATAAAGAAAAAAAACACCACTCACAGAATATACAAATTATCAAGTCCTATATTTTTTTTGCTTTTACCCTGCTTCTCAATACAACTCACGTTTGAACACGTTATCCACAATGACTGTCAGCTCCCCGCGAGTCTGAGGCAGCAGCTTGGCAGGCCCAGCACCGCGATGGGACCCCTTCTTGGCGTTGCTCTTCTTCCCCATGGTGCTGCAACATTATATTATTTGTTATATGACAATCCCCGTTGCCATACGGATCAATATAAGCCATAAAAATCACTATCATTTAACATTTTTGGTAAAACTGCACAACTCCAACCATTTTTACTTCAAATCTTCCCCTCTACACAACAAACTTGGGGACCTGTTGGGAACCGGGAATTTGGGTGGCGGGGAAAGAAAGAAAAAAAGAAAAAAAATTGTTTAAAAAAAAAGTGGCCTAATCTAAGGAAAAATCTAAACTAACCTAATCTAATCTTACTTAATTAACCTAATCTAACCTAACCTAGTGTATTAACATCCTAGTCTTTGCCTTTGGACTTAGAATTTTTCAGGCACCTCAGACTTAGTAGAGGCAGTGTGGTATAAAGTAGACTGACAGCACACTGGAACCTTTGCAGATATGAACAGAGGTGGGCATCGCAATTTTTTTTCCAATTTCGCAATCGCAATTCCGCAATTCCGACCTGCACCAGTCCGCAATCGCAATTCCGCCATTTTTTTCAGATAGGCCTTTTCGCAATCGCAATTCCGCAAACTAATTTTGACACCTACAATTAAAACAAAACACCTACAATTAAAACAAAAATGTCTCTTGACTCTTAAAACATCTCTAAACTCTTAAACACCTACAATTTAAAAAAAAAATGTCTCTTAGACTCTTTATTAGTGTTTAATACTTCTGTATTCCTATTCTGTTTATGTCTATACTTGTTACTTGTCCTTCACAATTAAGTCTTTGTCTCTTATAGTGTTTTTCTTTACTTTTACACTTCACAGTCTACTGGCTAGTAATCACAAATCTAAGTAATCTACTAATCTTCCTCTTCCTCCTCCTCCTCCCACTTCTTTTGGTTCAGCATGTGGAGGTTGGCAACTAATCACACACACGGCCAGCGTACACGCTCTCAATCCCAAGTTCCAGCACGCACTGACTGAGTGACTGTGCTACACTTGGCAAGTTGGCAGTTGGCAGTGTCGTCTCCACAATATTTGGTGGGAACTTATGTTCACACGGGCACTTGCCACTTTGAAGGTGGTGACCGTCACAATTATTGCGATTGCGTTTCAAAATTTTGGTGGTCCGCAACCCGCAATTTTGCATTTTTTTCAGGCATCCGTAATTGCGCAATTCCGCAACCGAATTACCCATTCCGCAAGTTATTGCGATTGCGTTTCAAAATTTTGGCGGTCCGCAATTCGCAATTCCGCAATTTTTTCAGGCATCCGTAATTGCGCAATTCCGCAACCAAATTACCATTCCGCAAGTTGCGGAATTGCGGACTAAAATTGCGGAATGCCCACCTTTGGATATGAAGTACAGTAAGTGTGTACTGTATGCTGCTGTAATGTCATTCAGATAAGCTTGGAGCCTTGCTTATGCAGTTTAACCACTTAAAAAAAAGTAGTTATAAAGAGGGGGGAAAAATTGGTGCTACTTTAGTATGCGGTCTACCGCAGTACTGCAGTCTACAGTGGTGTGGGGTGTGATCTACCCCTACACTGGTCCACAGGTCCCCTACCCCTGCATCTGAAGGGATTAGTTACTGTTCCACATGTCGATCATAGGTCAGGTAGCTAATACAGGTCAGGTTATCATAATTGGTCCCCTACACCTGCATCTGAAGGGATTAATTTATGGTCCACAGGTCATTGGTCAGGTAGCTAACACAGGTCAGGTTATCACAGTTGTCCTATATAAGGTGAACAAAGATGACTCTCCTCAGTTTAGTCCCAAACGTCCACCTGCGTGTATTTCACTCCACAATGAAGCTGAAAGATTTTTACCGACGTGTTCTACAGACTGAAGTAACTGCAGTTGCATTTCTTCGTGGTAATTATCTTCTGGATCCACCACAGCAAGCAGATCCGTGTCATCGATGTGGTAGTATCATGCAGGAAAAACGAAAGCGTGAGAGGTGTGGAGAATAGGCTGGGCCAGAAAAGGGGTTATTTTCAAGAATTTATACTACAAGGTTGTAAGTCACCTAAAAGTTGTGATTGGGTATCAGGAACAAACCCATGATAAATTTTTTATTTTTAAATGACATCTTACGGTCAGACAGTCCGTTACCATAGCAACCGTTTCCGGCAAGACAACAAATTGACTAAATTGATGATTTCTCAGGCTGTGAATGACCGTCAGGGTTCATGTTGGTACCAAAATATGCAGAAAAGACAGCCAAAAAGCATAGAACATATACACAATGTCTGTGAAACAATTAATTCCACTTTTAAATAAAAAAACACATTTTCTTCACATTTATGGTCAATTATTGAACAAAATAAAAATTAGTTATCCCGAAATCTACCAATGGAAGTCAATTACTTCTAAGTAAGATCAGTACACAATACACACTCATACAATACACACTCATATTAGTCCCAACTGTACGAAATGGAGGCCAGTGACTTTTTTGTCACAACCTCAGTTGACGTTGCCAGTCCATGCAGCTTCTCTCGGACACCCTTCACAACTCTGTATAGTGCCTGGAGCTGCTCTTCAGATTTGGGGGCCTTGTTTGTGTTCAAATCTGTGGCGAGTCCTAGTGCCCGCTCTGCTGCGTCATTGACAACAGGGAGGTTGGCCACAACTTTCTTGCCATGACGGTAGTTGTCCGAGGTGGTCCATTGTGCAACGGGGAGCTTGACAAAGCTGGAGTCAATACCCAAGAGCTCAAACATGCTCCAAGAGTCATGTCCAATGAAGTCTTTGAGGGCTTTACTGCCCAATTGATGTGAGGCTGGCATCTCCTGTTTTCTTGTCTGTGGACTGTCTGTCGCGTCATGGTACCTCAGCATAGCCTTTCTCATCGTCTGTTTGTCAGATGATGTTCGGTCCGAGAACAGTGCCAAAGAGACCAATCTCTCTGAGAGATACCACAAATGGTTTTGTAGCTTCTGTCTGGCCGGAACGACAAAGGAGAGAAATTTGGCAGGCCACTTCATTGGGTCCTTGCTGATACTGGCCTCTGCCTTGAGGAGGTTCTTCATTAGTGCCAGGTCATTCGATGGTGCATCGGCAGCACTCGTGCACGTTAACCATGCTTTCGTGTAGAAGATTGCCAAGAATACAGCAAGACTGGTGATGTCTTCCAATTCTTCGGGTGCATATACATCCCCAAGCTGGCATCGAAAGAGTGCCACCTTAAACGTGTACAAAGTCTTGCTAATCCAACGGGCGTGATGGAATGCCCCAGGCGCTTTGATGGTGATGGATCTCCGACCGGCAGGGACGGTCCCTCCAAGAAACAGCAGTGTTAGTTTCTGCCAGCTCCAGGTAGTCATGTCGAAGTGTCTCCTTGGTGCTGTTCTCGATCCATGTCTGAAGGAAGGTGATGGTGTTATGTATATAGCCCGTCAACTCTCTTTGTGGAGCAGTCACCTCGACCAATGTGTAGTTGTTGTGGTTCAATTCGCTCCAATTGTTCACCAGTCGCTTGAACAGCTGTTCATTGGGTCCTGTGGTTGGGCCATACACAATTGAGCAAGATGCCCCCCCAATCAACTCATGGATGTGGTGTCTACATGCCAGTTGCAGAAGACTTCTACCAAACTCTGTCTCCAGTCTTACGACGACTCCACTCCAGACCCCAGAGTTCACTGCAGTTGTATCAAAGACAAGAGCACCTATCCGGGATGTGTCCAGTGGATGGTCATTGAGGACCTGGAAAGAAAATAAATAGAATAAGGTGACTAACACACGCTAATATACAGTTAATCAATGAACGAGCATTTGTTATCGTTATTTATTACACGATCAGTAATCAACGAAGCGAAGCTGAGTCGATTATGCGAGTGGAATAAATAACGATAACAAATGTGAGTGAGTTAATAATACAAAAAAATACAAAATAATACTGAATAATCACCTGAATAATCTTTGCTGCCTCATTTTCAGCAGTTGACCTCCCTTCCATCCCAACAATTGATAGTAGAACTTCCTGGCCATCCGTCCCTGTCAGTATCACCGCCACTCGTTCCATGTCCTTGCCCACATGCATTAGGGACTTGATCAGCTTCCCATCCAGTGTAGTGCATACATCTTGGAAGTGATATCGTCAAGTTGCCACTTAGTAATATCTGCCGCCTTCTCAAGCCTTGCAGACTGTCTCCTCCTTCCCGTTGTGTTCACAGACAGGTTGTACTCCTCAAGGTTCTTCCCTCCATCTTTACGAAAGGCAGCAGCCAGTTCTGTCACCGCCCTATTCGAGATTGCGTACTTGTCAGCAATGAAGCAGGCCTCCATAGGAACACTTTCCATCTTCTTGCTGACCTTAGGGAGTGACACAGAAACAGTGTGCATTGGTATCTCAGTGGAATCTTCAGACTCAGGGTCGTGACTTTCTTCTACGGCATCTGCACTATGGGCAGCAGTGGCAGAGCGTAGACAATCCTTAGCTTTTCTCTCCTGCGCTGCCTGCTGATCAAGAAACTTGCGCTTCTGCCTTTTTGCTAGTTTCTGATCGCGTGGGCCCAGAGTTGCGGTGCGAGTAACCCCACGTACACCTTCCAGGTACAACCAGTCTTCCTTATCTGTCTGGTCTTGCTTCTCCAGCTGTTGTTTTGCTGCCAGTCTCTTCTCAAACTCGGGTTGAACAATCCAAAATGTCTGCCTCGTGTTTGCCAAAAACTCCTCCCTTTTCTTGGTCTCTGTATCTGTTGTCCTATTCCTCTTACTCTTCCTTAGTTTGTACTCCTCAATATCTGTAAGGATCATCTGCTCTATCGCTTGCCACGATTTAAGGGTAATACCAGTATTTACCCACCAGTCCTGCAAGTCCTTTGTTACAAGTCTGGCGGCATCCAATGCGCTAGACCTGAAGATGGCTGGCTTGCTGCAGTTGTTTATGATACCCATGGTACTGAAGAAGAACCTGTTCCCCTGTTGGTGGATAAGGGCCAGTGAATCCATGGTTTCCTGGTACACTGAAGATGGGGGGACACTTGTCAAAGAGCCACAGCAAGGTCTTGGTTTTGGTATTCATGCCTTTAGAAGTGAGGACCAGCAATTAGAAAACAAATATGCCTATTATTACATAAAGTTTGAATTTTATACACAAAATCTGAAAACAAATGATTTTTTTTGCAAATATTTTTTTATTGAATTGTATCACACCCACTGTCTAGTTGTCATATCATCTTTGGCTTTCAATTCTGCGTCATTTGGTACCAGCAGCATCTCTGAGGGTCATTCAAAGCGTGATAAATAATTATTTAGGCATTTTGTGTAGTTGTCGGTAATGGTTTCCACGGTAACAGACTGTCTTACCGTAAGACGTCAATTTTTTTTTTACCAAATTTACATTTTTGTGTTCCTGACACTCACTCACAACTTTTAGGAAACTTACATTAAATTCTGAACAACTTGTTTTTTTTGGCCCAGCCTAGTGGAGAATACAGGCCTGTTCTGTTCGTCAAGGGAATGCATTCTTCCATTATACGGATATGAACAACAAATTAAACAGCAAGCTGAGTTTGAGTGATATCTCTTGTTATGTTCTGATGTTGATGCTGATGTTATTGTTCATTATAAATTGATTAATAAATAAATAAATAAATAGTATATTTTGATATATATATATATATATATATATATATATATATATATATATATATATTTTATATTATATATATATATATATATATATATATATAATATATATATATATATATACTATGTTCTGATGTTGATGCTGATGTTATTGTTCATTAATAAATTGATTAATAAATTAATTAATTGTTATTCTCCATTAAACCCATAGTACAGTATAGCATAGTAGCGCGGTAGACCTCATACTAAAGTATAAGCAGACGGTAGACCGTATACTAAAGTAGAAACAGGACGGTAGACCGCATACTAAAGTACACTACCCTCCCGAGTTTCGCGCTTGCTTTCTTCCAGAGGCATAGCGCGAAACTCGCGGATCGCGAAACTCGGGTATTAAAAACACTGTAAAAATGCTTATTTAGTGCGTTGATTTTTTTTTTTTTTTTTTTGGGTGTGTGTGTGTGTGCGTGCGCCGTTAGGCAGTGACCTCCAGGGGTGGGGTGGTAGGCCCTGAAGGTTAACTTGAGGGCTGTGTACCTACCGTATTTTACAGCTTATAAGACTCACTTTTTCCCCAAAAAAATATCCTGAAAATGCCCCAAGCCCCTGTCCACCCAGCAGTGAATGGGTACTGGGTGTTAGCCTAGGGTTTGTGACCCGCCTCCCGGGGTGGTGGCTTCGGCCAACACTACGTAGAGAAGAGGAGGGAGGAGAGGAGCTTGAGATTGAGCTTGAATTGAGTCACCCAGCGGATGCTGTTTTGGTCTGAGTGAGTGAGCTTGACACATATCTTGTCAGCTGATGGTTGTGTGACAGTGTTATACGGCAATAACACTGTCACAAAGCCTTCCTCTCTTCTCTCCTGTCTCCTCCAGTACCTCCAGAAACCACAGTACCACACACGTCATGGTTAATCACTTATAAAGGAGTATTTTGTGGTAAATAGTAAGGAACGGCGGGGGTGTAAGGTAAGGTGCTACTTATTTCGAGGTGTTACCTATCTTATGCGACACCGGCTGCTCCTGTAGAGAAAAACACAAACAAATGGAAAAAACAAAGCAAAACTACAAGCTATACCAAGCCTATTATAATACTATACTAAGCAGGAAGGAAGGAAGACGTGTCCTGTACGTCTCTTATGGGAGGCGGTAGCAGAGTGGTTAACGTCAAGATATATGTCAAGCTCGAGCACGAGCTTGACAGACGACCTACAAAGTGATACTAAGCAGAAAAGGTCACAAGAAGAAGAAGAAGTCTCCGAGTGGCGTTCTCGGTGATCCGAGTTCGATCCTTGATGAGGGCTGTAAAATCCACTTAAAATCTTTCTCTGCAATGTTGAGTAGCCTAAGAACACCCACACGCTGCCCATTAACTCTACCTTCTATTGCGAGTGCATCGGAGGACACAGGGGCGGCATGAGCCTCTAATCAAAGGCGTCACTATAGAAATTCTGTCTGTGCCACCACGGGCAAGGGCCAACCATCACAGCCCTCAAGTTAACCTCCAGGGCCTACCATCCCACTTCTGGAGGTCACTGCCTAACGGCGCTGTACGCGCACACACACACACACACACACACACACACACACACACACAAAAAAAAAAAAAAAAAAAAAAAAAACGCGAAACTCGGGGATATAATGCGCGAAAGTCGGGATGGTAAGAATTTAGGACTCAGCGCGAAACTCGAGGATCGCGAAACTCGCATAGCGTGAAACTCGGGAGGGTAGTGTAGAAGCAGGACGGTAGACCGTATACTAAAGTAGAAACAGGACGGTAGACCGCATACTAAAGTAGAAACAGGACGGTAGACCGCATACTAAAGTAGAAACAGGACGGTAGACCGCATACTAAAGTAGAAACAGGACGGTAGACCGCATACTAAATAGAAAACGTAAGATAAAACAGGACGGTAGACCGCATACTAAAGTAGAAAGCAGGACGGTAGACCGCATACTAAAGTAGAAACAGGACGGTAAACCACATACTAAAGTAGAAGCAGGACGGTAGACCGCATACTAAAGTAGAACAGGACGGTAGAACCGCATACTAAAGTAGAAACAGGACGGTAGAACCGCATACTAAAGTAGAAACAGGACGGTAGACCGCATACTAAAGTAGAAGCAGGACGGTAGACCGTATACTAAAGTAGAAGCAGGACGGTAGACCGCATACTAAAGTAGAAGCAGGACGGTAGACCGCATACTAAAGTAGAAGCAGGACGGTAGACCGCATACTAAAGTAGAAACAGGACGGTAAACCGCATACTAAAGTAGAAACAGGACGGTAGACCGCATACTAAAGTAGAAACAGGACGGTAGACCGCATACTAAAGTAGCAAAAAAAAATTAATGTCCCCTTCCCTCTACCCCGAACAAACTTGGGGGACTGGTGGGAATGCGGAGTTTTTGGATGGGTGGAGATATAATTCACACCAGGCTACACCTGCTCCCAACACCCTACAGTAGAGACCCCCCCCCCTTACAACACCCTATAGACAGGAGCCTGGGAGGGAGGGAGGGAGCTCTCTGTCTGCAGTGGTGACCCATCTCAGCTATGCCGATAACTGACACAGAATAAAGGGTATTAGGTAAATTCCCAGATGAACACCGAACTTCCTTTGGTGGACGAAACTATTTTTTTCTGGTGAGTTTTGATGTGCTTTGAATGAATCTGCTAACCGTTTCTGTCGCAAATCACTTTTTTTTATTCTTTTTTTTATTGATTTGCAACAAAAATGACAAAAAAAGAAGAAATTGAACCTAACCGAACCTATACCTTACCTAACCTTTACCTAACATAACCTATACCCAAACTAACCTATACCTAGCCTAACCTAAAAAATAAAAATAAAGAATATTTGCGACAGAAACGGTTAGCAGGTAATTCAAAACACATCAAAACTCACCAGAAAAAAATGGTTTCGTCCACCAAAGTTAATTCGGTGTTCATCTGGAATAATAACGGGTATTATCACAGCTGAGGACACCCCTTGCTGCGAGTATTTTTAGGGGTAATAATGGACGAGGACTACGCGGTCATTTTCAGAGACACTGACTAAATATTCCTGGCCAAAAATAGGTGTTTTTTCTAATGGAGATATTATTATTTTCCGGAAACCCATAGTTAAATTTTTTTTTAAATATTTCATCACCGAATTTTATGGTCGCCGTTTCCATATAGGGGGCTTGGTTGCTATCAAGTTAGGAGGTTATAATGCGGGGTTGTTTAGTTCTTAAATGCCCTTCACTATAAAGTTTCAGAGAGTACTTCATTTGTGCCTTTATAATATAGTTGACGGCAAATTGCGTGATGCCCTAAACCGAAAATGTACCGAATCAAGGAAGTACAAGTGTTGGCAAATCAAAGCGTTGACCACTACGATGTAACTGGTGGAACGAGAGTCTACCATCCGCAGGGGGGGTATTCTATGTATCAACGGGGATAAGCGGGGCTCGGCCAATGAACTTTACATGACATAACACGGCTGATTGGGTGGATGTGGTGCCGTTGCAACCCTACAAACACTGTAAGGAGCCAGAGTAGGAGTGAGAGCTGTCATGATTCATGTTCTCCCCACTATCTGTACATGTGTTTCCCCCCACCCTTAACACACCGTGGCCGCCACACATACATGAAGCACCCTGGACACGCCTCCACTCCATTATCAGCAGTGTCAGCAGGGAAAAACTCTTTTTCACTGACCTGTCGGCGGCTCGCGGTCTCTCCTTCTTGCTGCTATTTCTGGGTGGCTGGCCGCTGGCGGGGCCCACACGGGTGCCAGTGGGTCATCTCAGCACCTGTGGTTACAAAGCTACATTACATTATAAACCGTGGCGTACCGAGGGGGGGGGCCATGCGGCCATGGCCCCCCCCTTTGCAAAAAATAAATAATAAAATAAAATTATATTAATTATAAATAAATATATATTATCACAGACCACTGTATCTACAGTGGTCTATGATATATATATATATATATATATATATTATATATATATTATATATATTTATATATATTATATATATGTATATATATATATATATTGGCCCCCCCCTTTTAAATTTTCTGGATACGCCACTGATATAAACATCCAACAGACACACGACACTTTACTATGGCTGGGAAATGGTCTTAATCTGAGTTAATCACCATGTAATTTTCTAAATATTGGACCATTATGTACTTTGTGGTCAAAACTGTAATATTCCGTACACATACTCAAAGGTTTTTACTGTTCTGCATGGTGACATTCTAGGTAGGTCAGCGGTTCTTGACCTGGGGGGCGCGCCCCCTTACGTAGGGGTGCATGCATGTGTGAGCCAAAAGAGAAAAAGGAAGAACTGTCAAGTATTTAACTTGAAGCTCGGCCTTCGAGTTAACATGAAGTTCGCTGGCGAGGGTGAGCGAAGAAAGTCAATGTAGAGAAGAGCGTTGGCTGAAAAACTCTGCGGTGACGTCTTGCCGCGTTTCACTATCTGTAGATTTTTATACATTAGTATTTTTATTATTACTATTATTATTGTTATTATTATCATTATTATTATAGAGCGTAGGTTCTGGTGTGCGGAGGCCTTTAAACGTGATCCAAATAAATATGATAGGTATATGCAAGGTGTTAATGAATAATTATGTGCACAATAAAAGTGTTAAAAACACGAAATTTCATTTTTTTTATTTTTTTCAATTTATCATAATCAGTATAATCTGTATCCTATATACTTGCTTTACACGTGTTGAAAAAATAATGCAAAATCTTAAAAAATAAGATAAGATTTGTGATGTGGTTTTGTGATGCATTTTATCAAGGGTCGGGCAGCGATGAACATAAGAAAATAAGGAAGCTACAAGAGGCCGTGAGACCTACACGAGGTAGTTCCTGCTACTTAATACTACCTACATCCACTTTTCATCCCCATCCATGAATTTATCTAGCCTCCTTTTAAAGCCCTCTAATGACTCCGCACTAACTATCTGTCTACTGAGTCCATTCCAATCATTTACCACCCTATTTGTGAACCATTTTTCTCTATTTCTTTTTTTAAATCTACGCTTTTCCAGCTGATACAGATGATACAGGTACTTTCCCGATGATACAGGTATTGGACATGTGAGAGTGGTGGTGAGGGCTTGACCAATTCTGGATTGCTGTTAGAATTTCTTGATTTCATGCTCCTGTTTTACTACCAAGCCTTCAAAAATTGTCCTTGGTAGTGTGTGTGTGTGTGTGTGTGTTGTGTATGTGTATATGTATGTGTTGTGTTGTGTGTGTGTGTGTGTGTGTGTGTGTGGTACAGGTGTGAGCCGCAGGTGTGTCCAGGTGAAATCAGGCTACGACGCACATTAGCACATGATTATGAGTCATGTTATAGTGTATGTTGGTCTAAGTTGCACGTACAGTAGATGCCTCTGCTGTGATACATCTTATTAAGGACGTGAGAGAAAGTATAATCAAACTCTTATTGCACTCAACAACATTCACCCCTTCACGCCCAGATCTTTCCTTTGCTATATGAAATCGTCTGTTATTAGCCCTAAAACTACGAAAAAGTAACTAAATAAACCAAATTAGCTACTAATGGACAAGGATATTAAACAGGTCATATCTATATAATATTGCTTATGTTCATTAAAATCGTCGAATGGTGATTTATATTACAATGAAAATTACGTTCTGGCCCTCAAGGGGTAAATATATTATTGTCGTACGTATTTCCTTTTCTTTTTCAATATCAAGCTGTCTCTCTGCCATCACCCGAAGTTCACCATTCTAAAAGTGTATCTTCATTCTTTTTTTACGACTCTAAAGTGAAATAATAGTTGCACCTCAGCCACGTCGCCCTGCCCTGTACATACCAAAGCCGTATATACTGTTTCTAATGTCTTTGGTACATACTAAGTCGCTATACTGCACTAACGAGTCTGTCTATAGTCATGCCTCGCTTTGCTTATGATAACAACGAAGGTTTGTTTCAACCATCCAACTTCGTTACTTTTGCCTCTCTCTCTCTCTCTCTCTCTCTCTCTCTCTCTCTCTCTCTCTCTCTCTCTCTCTCTCAGCATTCCTGAAATTCAAAAACAAATTCCTGCAGACGAGTGTGCATATCATAAGTAGGAAATTTGTTTGTAAGTTTATCGCTGCCAGTAAGTTGCATTGCACACACACACACACACACACACACACACACTGCCCATGTGGTAAAGTTGGTAAAATCTGTATATGTCACATGCGCGCAGGCTTGAGCCCGGCTCACGACTTGGAATCTTTTTCTGGAAATGCAGGCAGTAGTAACTGTTCCCCTTGAGACAAAGGATGGGTGTGTGAAGCCCCGTTTCTATGAGCTCTCATGCGCATGATGCTTATGTCATCTTTGCTGATGAGGCAAAGATATAAAAAAAATTAAAAGACCACTTGAGATGAGCGGTTAGGGCCTCGATGTGGTGAACTACACACACACACACACATACACACACACACACACACACACACACACACACACACACACACACACACACACACACACACACACACTGGCAATGCATCTTACACCGCAAAAGCGGCAAAACACAAAGCCATGTTTATGTCGTAAATCACGGCGAAAATAACAAGCTCAATAATGAATATGCAGAATCGAATTTACTATTGCTCGCACGTAGCTTAGCTATGTATATGCTGAAGCAGTGAAATAATGAATAATAGTAATAATAAAAAATTAAAAAATTAAAAATAAATAATAATAATCATATTAACAATAATTATTATAATAATGATAATAATAATGATATTCATAATGATAATAGAGCCTGATCAAAAGTAGATAACGCTCTGGCCATATAATGATATTTTTATTACCGTATAATTATGTTCATTTTGATAAAATAATAATAATGGTGATTATATTCATTATAATAATAATAATAATGATAACAAAAACAACAATAATAATAATGATAATAACGATTATGATAATGATCATAATAATATTGATAATAATAGCAATAATAATAGTAATACGTAATAATAAAAAATAATATTGCATAAAAGTCTGTAGAGTTAGTGAAACGTGGCATGCGTCACCGCAGAGTTTTTCAGCCACACTTTCTTCTCCGTACAGACTTTCTCCGCTCATCCCCACGAGCAAACTTTATATCAAAGCGAAGGACGAGCTTCAAGTTAGATACTTGACAGTTCTTCCTTTTTCTCTCTAGTTTCACACCCCTCTAGGTAATTACCTACCCCCCATGGGTTAAGAAACGCTGCTCTAGATAGCTTTGTCGGTCGCGCGCTATATTCATGTGCACCATGGCGCCTTAATTTTGCGGGTTACCATTGGCCTCATAAGCGTCCGCTGGGTGTGGAAACTGAAATAATTTAGCCCCCGTGGAAAAGGACAGCTAACAGAGAGCCAAGGGGATATTAAAATTCTAAGGGTTACGCAAATAGCTATAATGGTAATGGGAGTATATTCCTTTCCTCCTCCCCTGGAAAAGTTGCAGCGGACGCCCTTGATCGTCATTGTGCCTCCGAAAAGCTGCTGATCTTTATTTTTTTGTATCATCATATGAGATAAGTAGCTTGAATTAATGATAGTTCAACAGATACATTTCCTGGGACAAAACAGTGGAATATGACACCCGCTCTGCCACATAAACAGGAAATGTTTATCAAACTATAACACAGATGTTGAAGATGACAAGAATTCATCTTTTCTTCAAATAAAAATACAGCGTAAGATTCTCTGAAGTCGTCAGTCACTAGCTTGCATCGCTGTGAAAACGTAATCTATCATTAATGGTTATATTGTCGAGAACATGAATATGAATATTATGTTGCCTCTATTGTCGAGAACATGAATAATAATGTTCTATGATTAGCTTTGACATCATGTCATGAAGGCTACCGACACCGAGATCTGCATGCGCCCCACAGCTGCGGGCGAACCAAGAACATAAGAACTTAAGAAAATAAGAAAGCTACAAGAGGCCGTGAGACACAAGGTAGTTCCTGTAAATCAAGGCGGTGTTGATAGCGATGTAGGTGTGTCAGCGAAACAAACGCATAACACACGCCTGCACCACATCCAACTCCCTCTGCCTCACGCCCTCACATCTTCACTACTCTAATATTACTCCAATTAATAGTTCCTCCGCACATCAGATCGTCAACTAATACAGCAACACATACTTAAACAAATAAACACAACCTCCGCCACACAGGAAGGCAGGTGGCGGGAACACCCTGCCTTCCCCTCCCCGGTTCCCTGGCAGGCTTCCTCACGTGTACCACACATCTTGACCCTGTCTGAAAAACCTCCAAGTAATAATGTTTGGCTCCCGTGGCGCAACACACACACTGCACAATACCTTAAAATCCGTAAGAAGCCGGCTTCTTAAAAGTGCCTCGCGTTAACAGAAAACGCAAGCTGCAAGAACCCGGCTTCTTACGGCTTCTTCACCAAAATTCGCCTTTAGTGTGTGTGTGTGTGTGTGTTATTTATGCACGGCTTGATCATGTGCTGGACACACGATCACCGTCTGCTACCCTCTCGGAAGGGTTCTTAGAGGATAAAAACTGATCTCAGGGTAGAGGTGGACCTCACACTCACCCTATCCCCTTGCTAAAGAGTCAGTAAATGCCCGCGTTTGTCAGTGAAAAATCCCTTAAGCGGGGATCAAACGCGGGATCGCAGTGTGTGTGTGTGCGTGCCGTGCAGTCAGCCACCACCCGGCGGTAGCCCGTGGCGTGAGAGCACCTGTAGGCAACCCTCAACATGTTCAGATAACCTGCTGATAGCAAAGTGTCTACCAAACGTTATGATAATAAGTTGGGAGACGTGAGGCAATGATAGTATTCTGCTAGTCATGACATCGCATGTAATTTTTTTTTTTCTATCTACGCCATGGGCTAAGATGAACGTAATTCTACCCAAAAGAATGTCATTTTCCCCCTTTTCATCAAAGTATTGAGAGAGAAGCGATTGTACATTTGGCAACAGCGCGTCTGTGTCTCCCTCTCCTCACCACCACAATCACCACCACCAAAGCTTACGTTATATTGTGCAATGATTACCTATGTTAACCGTTGCGTGCCATGATACCAATGAATGACACATATATTTGAAAGTATTCCCATCTCTCATAGTCATCGATAAAGGCAATAACTGAATCCGTGCGTCATTAACCCCGGACAGGCTGAACCTCTTCACCTTCACCGCCACTGCGCACTTCATGATGAAATGATAAACACTCGCCACGTTGTCACTCGTTGGTCGCGAGGATAACACATCGTAGCAAACCCTCAATGATGACTGCACGTACACCAATGATATGTAGGCTAGGACTGTGTTAACCCCTTCACACCTAGATCTTTCCTTTGCTATAAAAAAATCGTCTGTTGTTAGCCATAAAATAACTAAAAGTAACTAAAAATACCAAATTACTGAAATTAGTTAGTGGTCTAGGATACTAAACAGGTCATATCTATAAAACATTGCTTATATTCACTAAAAATCGTCTAATGGTACCCAAATTACAATGGATTATTAATGGATTTGCATTACGTTCTGGGTTTCAAGGGGTTAACAACTATAATAACTAGTGAAAAGGATAGCAGTTATTACTATTATGACCCTTACACCTCATGTCACCACTAAACTGAAACCTTAATTAAAACTCCATTAAGCTACGTATATTAATTAATTCTATCGTCTACCTCACAACCATCGCAACCATTGTAACAACCACAACAATAAAAACAATGGTATCAGCAATTAACGTCCCTTCAACAGTCACTTCAGTCATTATCAGCCTCTTCAGTTATAAGTCAACATTCACATCTTCAATATTTCAGTCTTGCCAGCTACTTTTCATGTTCGACCGGTCTTTCGTATTTAATAATAATAATAATTCTATTTTATTTAGCCTCGCCACCTAAAACACCATTCTCCTCATGAACCAATCACTTCCAGTCCCTTCCTCTACATTCCTCTACCCTCTTGATTGCCAATTTGTGTATTTTTCTATTCCTACACTATTTCTATTTTTCTATTCCACACTTCCTTCCTCTACTTCCTTCCTTCCTTCATTTATAGATCATCATATTCTTCTCATGAACCAAACCAATCACTTCCAATCACTTCCTCTACCCTCTTGTTTGCCAATTTGTGTCTCAATCTTCCTACCAACACCTCGAGTCTCTCTCTCTCTCTCTCTCTCTCTCTCTCTCTCTCTCTTTCCCTCTCTCTCTCTCTCTTTGTTCTCAGCAATGGGTGAACACGTGGATCTTATGGTGAAAGAGAAGTATTTTCTTAGGATACTATTCACAACCTCCAATTTAATGGTAATGGTTGCATGACTCACCGCTGAAGGACTATCCTCTCTCTCTCTCTCTCTCTCTCTCTCTCTCTCTGTCTCTCTCGTGTGTGTGTGTGTGTGTGTTGATTTAAAAGAGCACACATATTAATTGATTAAGTTATTACCTAAGTTCAATGGACAGCGATGTATAATTGTCTCTCTATTCGCAAATTGATATGGCTATACGGCTTCTATACCTCCTATATATGGCCTCATATATATGACCTCTTCTATACCTCCTATATATGGCCTCCTATATATGACCTCCTATATATGGCCTCCTATATATGACCTCTTCTATACCCCCTATATATGACCTCTTCTATACCTCCTATATATGACCTCTTCTATACCTCCTATAAATTACCTTCGCACGTAGTACACATCCATCTTCCTGGGTATCATAATTAATGCTTTGAATGGAAGTGTATTGAGTACGAGGCTTCCTAGGCACGTGTCCTCACCTACACACGTGTTTACCTTGTCTGGACCCGCCTGTGACCTCCCCAGGCCTCTCCCTTGTCTACTGGATTGCCACCTCAACAAAGGAACTCATGGTGCTGAAGGAGAGCTGAGATCCTGACAAAATTCGAAATAAAACGAGCTATTTACAACAATATACATTTCTCACAGCAGTTGTAAGAGTTCGGGTCAACAAAACTATAGTTTTTTTTTTAACGAGGTAAAAAATCCTGCCCCCTTGCTGCTGACTGACTGATATTTGATGCCAGGAGAAGGGACTAGTACGCTTCTTCTAAGTTTTAGTTGTATTTATCATACATAGTTAACCATATTATCAGGTAAACATAGGCATAATTTTAAGCATGAGACCTTATGATAGAATGGAATTTTTGCCTCGTTAAAAAACATAGACTATAGTTACCTCACCCATATAATTGTCAGTTCCAGGGAGGACATGAGAGGTCTATTACGATGTAGATCAGCAGAGGCAATCAAGTCTTCGCATTGCAAAATATCTCGTCAGGTGAGGCCTGTGGGACAAAAGGGAGAGGAGGGGGGAGGAACTACGGGGCCACGGCCACTACTGTTTGTTTTTTATTATGACGTCATGCAGTGATAAGGTCCAACCAGCGCCCTGTTGCCATGGGATTGTGTGGTAGCGAATCAGAGCCAAGGTTGTATACTGCGTGGGAAGAGTTAAATACCTTATCGACCAATGGGAGGAGGGTGGAGGAGCTCTGACGGTCCCTTTAAAAACATGTGCGCAGCCAGCCCGCGCCACCACTTCTCTCCAAGCCAAGGCAGACGACGGTACTCCTATCACTGTGCTTCTAATACCTGTGCTTCGTTACCACCATCATGTCAGACGCTTATTTTGACAAGTACGACCACTACAACTTCGACGACAAGCTGGTGCACTCTAGGGGCAGTGGCAAGAACAGGTCGAAGATGGAGGCGGAGCAGAACAAGAACCACAACGAGACTGACGGACACACAAGGAAGATAGTCAATAACATTAAGAATAGCATCGCCAACAACAGAGTAGCCGAGGCCACCAGCATCAAACACTAACGGTGGCCACACTCTTGATTATAATCTTCGTGGTAAGTATAGACAAGGGAGGCATGGTGATTTATATAAGTAAAAAAGTATGTAGTTTATCAATGTAATTAACGCAGATACTCTTTAGTGCTCTGTATAGTGTCAAGAGGTTTGTCATTTAACTTAAGTCAGATGCATCATACTAGCTCTTCAGATGTTTGTTTTTAATGATTTGAGTGTATTAAGTTTGTACTCCTCATTGTTCTTTGTCAGTACCGAACAGACAGGTGATCGATATACTGGCGTTGTGAAGATAGTTGTAGTTTTTGTTAGTCTGCGACTCTGCGTGCGAAGGTCTTCAGATAACTCTACATTTATCCCGAAGAGGCAACTGCTGACCACATTATTCTAGTCAGCATTTGGCTGGCGGTCTGACTCAGGCTGACTGGCGCCGCTTGGCTGCTCTTCCTGTTTGTGGTAGCGACAAGTTATGTCTTATGGTTTGATTACGAATAAGATTGCACCTGTAGATCTTACCATCGCACTTTATTTGTACAGTAAATTTACTTTGACGGGCTGTAGAAGGCTTACACCCCAATATCTATAGGCTATTTTATATTTAGGGGAAGAGTGTTTCTCTTATAAAGATACTATCTCTCACTAGTATTGCCGTGTTGACTACATCTAGGACTGAGAGGTGGCACGAATTAAGTAGTCACACATAATGCTAAGTGGAGTTCATACATAAAATAATAGATCTGGGGTAAAGAGGAGTTTGTCAAGTCAGACAGGCGAGAGCTGCCAACTTAGCCTTGGGTGGCGAAAACCAGAGTTGCTTAGTGACTTGCAGCAGGGACTGAATTTAGGGCAGTAACATTGCACCTACCTCTGTTTAATTAAGATAACTGCGTCACTAGTATCAGTGAATCAGTATCGGTACATTAACCTATTAAAAAAACCTGGGTGAAGTAACCTATACCGCTCCCAGCATTTTACTCTATAGGACCATAGGTAGTAGCTAAAGTACGTGATACATAAAAGTGAGTAATCTCTGTAAAACGCTACTACTTATTTATGTTGGTACTGGTTCATCCTTCTTGAATGTAGACCACGAGCCAGTAATTCATAGAGTAAATGCACATGAAGGTTTTCTGTGTATGTATGTGGGTGTGGTGTTGTCGTGTGTGCGTGTGTGTTCACTGATACGTGCAAGTGGCGGGGCTGCCGGCTGCTGTACCTCTCACCATTATCTGAGGCAGGTACAGACACGCCACGATGATTGTTGCCAGCACGGTTGACTTAAGATATTACTGTACCTGTGTTGTGTTTGGCTACCGAGGGCAACACAGGCAGTTAAAGGTGAAGGTTAAAGGTCTCTATATACACCACTGGCAACTTCAGGTCATTGGTTGTGTGATTTTACTGCGCACTATAGTCTCCGATCGTCGGATTAGAGGATTTTAACCCCTTGAGGCCCAGAACGTAATTTCTTTTGTATTTTGGCTACAATTAGACTATTTTAATGAATAAGTAATATTCTATAGATATGACTTGTTTAAAGACCACTAGCTAATTTGGTATATTTCAGCTACTTCTCCTAATTTTATGGTTAACAGACTATTTTAGGTATCAAAGGAAAGATCTGGGCGTGAAGGGGTTAAGCTAGTTTTCACAAGGACGCTTAAAAACATTTATATTGCCCTATTCTTCATAGATAATATTATGATAGGGTGAGAGTACTAGTCAGTGTTGAATCATACGATAGAGACGCAGTCAGTGTTGAATCATACGATAGAGACGCGTGGGAGTTACGAACGAAGGTGATATTTGGTGTCAAGGTAACAAAACTTTACAGTTTGATTGTCTACGAAAACCTGAATTAGTTATCATCGAATTGACATACTTAACGTTATATAATGTGTAGTATCGGCGAGCAAGGCAGATAAGATATTTAGTATATATATTTTATATTTTATATTACGAGATGCTTCAAATAATAATTCAATTATCTCGTAATATTTCTAGATTATAGAATACATTTTAACCCTTTGAGGTCCACAACTTAATTTTCATTGTAATTTGGCTACCATTACGGTAGAAGTTTTTTAGTGGATATAAGCAATAATTCATAGATATGATTTATTTAGTATCCTTGTCGACTAACTAATTTGGTTTATTTAGTTACTTTTCGTAATATTGTGGCTTGATAACATCAAAATTTTTTATAGCCAAGGAAAGATCTGGGCGTGAAGGGGTTAAGGATATTATATTACAAAAAAACTTAAATATTCGAACAAGACATTCTTTTGTGGGTCGCAGTAGAGCACATGTGTGAACGGGATACAGTCTTTGTTTTATGATAAGCCTTCACATAGATAAGAAGCCGTGCGTCGTAGCGGCATCCTGGCCTCGCCCCGCCCCGTCTGGCGAGTGAGTCAGCGGTCACCTGCCAGCTGTTACCAGGCTGAGGGAAGGGAAGGTGCCGGTGCGCTGATCATTGCACCTGCTCCACTAAACTAGACTTCGGTAGTCTTTCAATGATTTAAATTTTTTTTTTTTATGATCCATCGATTTCTTTTATGTAGATGAAGGGTAAAGTTTTTCCATTAGTGTATCCTCCAGTCTACCTGTGGCTCTCTATATTTATCAGAGGCCGTACATAGTAATGTAATGACTGTAAATATCTATAGTAAAGTACACAAGTCAGCCGCGGGAGTTTTTGCCTTTTTCTTTCGCATGTGTAGCCTATTCCCGTCAAAATAAATGTTAGGCTTAACTCAATGTAGCACTGCAAGAGAATGGAATATAAGTGGAATAGAAGAAGAATTTAGGTAAATTATGAGTTGCGGTTCTACGGTAGTTAAGTGAAAATATTTAGTGTATTGCGTACGACTACATTGACTCGATAGCGTACGTAGTTTTAAGAAATCATATTTTGTTAAATTTAATTGTATCTGATGTTTGGATTTTTGTTTCCAGATGCGTACCAAGAAACCAAAACTTAGATATCTGGACCATGGACATGGACTGCCTTTGGGATACGCGGGGCCGCCGCCGCCGCCGCCACGGTGACACGCCGGGCACGGGAGGCTGACGGGGCCCCTCTCCTTCCTTCCTCTCCTTAAGTGGATCACTCGCAAGAATTTGAATGTTATGTTGCAGTGTTAGATTAGCAGTCGCATGCAGATGCTGGCATGTCAAACTTAAGATATTTATCAGTTTTTACAAGGCATCAGTCATCCCCAGGCTTATCCAAACTACAGTGTGTAGTGAGTGATCTGCTCTGTTGTAGACGGGCAGTGCCTGATTTGTTTCTCCCATTTTTATTTAAAGAGGTATGGTTTGTTGATGATGGCGGGTCACAGTGTATGTGAAGTAGGCTATCAAGGTTGAGGTTGTAATGCTTCAGGCTCATGACTGTACTGATTCTCTTCACGTGATACTATTGTCGAGGTCAGTGTTAGTGGCTATACGTAGCTCTGTTGCCGGTAGCCAGTGAGCTTTCTTTCATTGTGATTAATAAAGAGGTTTTTTAAAAGTTTGTTTCTTTTTCAACTTAAGTTTTGTAAAATATTTTTCTGGTTTTATATAATATTTGATTAATCCAGGTTTCCGGGAAAAAAAATAGTGATGTGGTTAGTCTGAGAGGAAGTGAGCTCGGGGTTCACATCTACACTACCGCTGGAATCAAAACTACAATCGTTGAGAGGCCAAATCTGAGCCATACTCTGCCCATCAACACTTGAACATAAGAGTACATCTCAGGACATTAACCCTTTGAGACCCAGAACTTAATTTCCATTGTAATTTGGGTATCATTAGACTATATTTAATGAACATGAGCAACATTTTATAAATATGATTAGTTTAATACCCTTGTCCACCAGGTAATTTGGTATATTAAGTTACTTTTCGTAATACTATGTATGGCTAACTATACTTATTTTATGTAGCAACGGAAAGATCTGGGCGTGAGAGGGTTAATGCATGAACCCCTAATAATCTTCTAATTAGCCTTCGTAATCCTCTGCGCCCCCAAGGGCGAAGGCAAACTATTACAGCCCACAAGGGAAAAGGTCAACAGGTGTTAAATGTTGAGAAACACAGAAAAAGTGGTATAAAAACTGCACATAGAATCCCATGCATTATTATGAAAATTATTACATAATTTATAAAGTACATGACCATATGTTCAGCAGCTAATACTTATACATGGACAGTGTCTCGCAGTGGTTATATCTTATATTGATAATACATTTCAGCATTACTCTAACAATAGATAATCTAGCAAAGATTGGGATATATACAGAAGTATTCTGTTCCCAATCAATTGCAGCTCTGCAATAGTGACGTCAATACTTTCAGCTGCTGAAGAAAACTTTTGATAGGTAAGAGATTATAGATTACCGTAAATGATTATGAATAAAAATTTAAGTTCTGTTTTATAACAGGCTAATCGTGATTTCTGCCAACAAGGGTCAGACTTTAAAGTACACCAAATGTTGTTAATCTTACTAATGTTTGAGCACATGTGACATGATCAAAATCTTCATCAGTAGCTGCTCTATCGATGCACGATAAAAGATTTAAACATATTCAAAATAAATTTCTCTATACTTCTGCACCAATACGTATACAATATATTGTGCTAACAGAATTTGAAGGCATATAAAGAAAAACTTTTCTAAAAGGAAGATAAAGCACCATTTTGAAAAAATGGCATAAAACAAAAATTTCTGCAAAATCATTGCACCGAAAGTGAAATAAGACATAATTCCCCTTATGGCAATATACATCATACTCTGATACTATAAAATTCACAGTATTAAACTTTTAGTTTTACACTGTCAAGATGGAGAGATCTACTTCTCTCTATCTTGGTTTGTTATTCAATACACTTGGGAGGTCATCTACAATCATTGCTGCATCAGCATCCTGGGTTATGTACAGGGTGAGCTTGGTACGTCTTTGGCACGTCTTTGGCACAAGTGTTCCCAAAGAGGAATAGAGGCTTGCAATTGCCATGAAACTACTAGACAAGAGTTAATAACTTTTAATAATATTCCACGTCCTCAATCCAAAGATTCTATAACAGTCCACCTGTGCCCAGAAGCACCAGCTTCGGCCTCAAAGTAATGGTATCACGCTGAAGTTCCTTACGACTACTGGACGACTAATGGACGACGTGTGCGCGCGGTCGGGCACACTTACAAGCCAGGCTCCAGCCTACGACAGGCACAGCACTCTCCACCTACCAACCCATGCACTGACTGAACGGAACTTTCGCAAGGCCGGAACGACGACGGCACAACACCTTGCCATGGTATTTCGCATGTTAACAGTTTGAGGCAAGGCGACGTTGGAAACGAGAAGTACATCAGATGGTGATAGCATTCCGGATTGGCCATGCTTACTAAGTAGTACAGGTAAATGCACAAAATTTGTTCCCAGGAACTTCATTATCACTGACGAATCTCTGTGATGCTTCGAGCCCATAGAATGAATCTGGGCTTTAATATCTTCACAATGATTTGTACAGTAAAGAGTATTATTTGATTTTTTTATTGTGACCCGCACTATGCATACTTGTCATGTATTTCATTGCATAATGTAAGTGGTTTGAGTAGTTGCTCAAAATTATCATTGAATTAGTAATATTATCGCACTAAACCATCCTCGCCGCAAAATTTTCATATACTGTACAATAATGAAGGCCAAACAATTTACCACTGGATTATTTCTGAATAAATATTCGATATTTATACACTATTGAGCATAAAACTATATTTTATACACATCTAAGTTTTTTATCTTCCTGATATCTACAAAGTCTAGGAGGAGACAGTAGTGAGAGAAAGGAAGGATAATAGGTATCAGGGTAGCTTAATATGGACTACGCAAGGGACAGTCTCATAATGGCACAGAGGGTTACGGAGTTTCGTACACTTGATTTTGAGTTTTTTCGAACATAACTGGTGTCATTTCGCAACTCTAGTAATCAAGTTCTATCTATCAAGACTATGGTTTCATATTGACTACGAAACAACTTTTTGGTGTACGAATCTACTGGTGTACGAACTGACTACACCCCGCACAGAGTATGTCCACAGGGATACATACCCAGACCCTCGCATGCTGGTATACAAAGCCGAAAATAAGGAAGCCACGAGACCTACACGTGGTAGTTCCTGTGCAGTGAGCATTACTAAAACGGGTAATGAATAGGACAGGGATTCTCGCCATTCGAAGGATAAGTATTGTCAATTTTACCTAATAAAAAAATCGACTACAAGACCATTAGCCAAGCGAGAGAAAAAAAATCTAGATCTGTCCCTCCTGGTCTAGCTACAGAAGCACGTACGTATATACAAGATTTAAGCGAAATTTATGTAAGAGTAAAAATTAATATCTGAAAGAGTAACACGACTTTTTAATGTAGAAAAAAGAATCAGGTCACTAAACCAGAAAGGAAAGAGAGAGAAGGGAGTGAGACATAGGCCACAGATAGAGACCTAATAAATATGTCTCAGCACTTTGAGGATTGCTTAACAAGAGGTGCATGAATGTCTGAAAGAAAGGCGCTGGAGAGTTTTCCGTTCTTGCCATTATCCTGAAGAGTTCATTATACTTAACCCCTTGAAGCCCAGAACGTAATTTCCATTGTAATTTGACCACCATTAGATGATTTTTAGTGAATATAAGCAATGTTTTAATAAATATGACCTGTTTAGTATCCTTGTCCACTTTCTAATTTGGTTTATTTTGTTACTTTCGTAATTTTATGGCTCGACAACATTTTTTTTATAGCTAAGGAAAGATCTGGGCGTGAAGGGGTTAACGAGTTACATGGAAATAGATGCACAGATATATAGGCAGGCAAATGGATAGATATACCAATAAGTAGATAATTTAAATAGACGGGACCGATAGACTGATCAAATTAGATTAACGGTCGAGATAATGATACTGGATAGACGTAAAAAATAATTATAATATGGGTACAGTTAAAACAATTTGTGCATACATATTACTGAGATTCATAAATAGGAAGTTGATCTACACCATAATATAACCTGGCTAATACTGCACTATTTGTACATGCTTGTGATCGTGGTTATTGCATGATTGACGTTTAAGTTTAAAGTTGAAATATTGTCTGAGCCTTTCATCATGCAGCTTATACAAAGGTTCTGAATATCAAACATATATTTAATACTTCTTTGTGTTGACTGCATAGCTACACATCGTCTAGGGGCGAGTGGTAGATTCTCAATTACCACTTAAAGATTAGCCTACGAGTTCATAGTTATGTGAAAAGTCTGCAGTCGAGTACTCAAAAGTGTAGTTTCCATATTATATCACACGTAATCTGATGGAAGTATTTTCCAGTGATAATAAAAAAGTGCATTTAAGAAGTGACATTAATATAAAATCCATTATTCATACACTCATGACGGTATTGTGTAAATTGATTGATTTAATGCCAAAAAAGGGAAAAATGTGCCAGACATCAGAGGTCATACGGCACCTTATATGTGTGAAAACAACCACGAAATCAGCCCAGACGGTAGCGTGATTTACGAAACGCACAGGTAGACGTGTGATCTAAGCTCCTGTGCACAGTTGTATTGGAAGTACGTAAGCCTGTTTGTTGGAAGTACGTAAGCCTGTTTGTTGGAAGTACGTAAGCCTGTTTGTTGGAAGTACGTAAGCCTGTTTGAGGGTCTGTGCGTGTATTATTGAGCTTGCAGACCTGATACACCTGAATAGATATAACAATTGACTGGCTGATAAATCAAGACTATGGCTGAATGAGACGTCAGCCATTACACACCATTCAAACAAAGTATTCCTGACGCCTATAGTTCCCTCGAGACATCTTATTAGACATGGATACTTTTCTTAATGACCACCAAAAACCTGCTTTACTTTAACCAAACTGAATTCAAACGACCAGCCAATATATATCTCCTTATTGAGCTTCATTATTTATGCTGTTTATTGTCAAGAAAATAACCTTGCATTGAAAGTGAGTATTTGTCGCTGTTAATTGACAAAAATGAAAAATAAACCTTTGCATTGGAAGTGAGTATTTGTCGCTGTTAATCATCAAAAAATGAAAAACCTATGCATTGGAAGTAAGTATTGTCGTTGCATATTGACGCTGGAGTCCCACAGTAACCACACACCTGTTTAAGTGAGGATGCTGGGTCCGGCCAGGTCAATATAGCTCCGGCGTCAGTCCACCAGATGGCAGGGTTTTGTGTACTGACGCCTCCACAGCAGGAACCCCACGAAGATCCCCACGCAGGTCCCCAGAATAGACATGGAGAAGCCTAGACCCGCCATGCTGCCTGCTGTGTAACCGGCCTTGAGGTAGCGTATGGAGCGGTGTCTCATATGGGGATGTAGCGCCTCCGTGGTGGTGGTTAGCGAGCCGCTCTTGATGGTGACGAACTGGGGAGTGACGGAGAGAGATAAAGGTTATGTGGGGGGAATCTGAATATGTATAAGAGGCTTTTATAGTGAGTGAAGAGAGATGGAGATGAAGGGAACTACATAAAAGGAGGGAGATAAAAGATATAAAGGTTATTAAAGGTATGTTAAAAGGACAATAGGTCATGTGGGGACAGTGGGGTTAATGAGAACAGGTATAATGATGATTTTAGAGGTTGTTTTTAGGTTTGTAAACATAAGGAACACAAACATGAGATTATTTAACGAAGAAAATTTATCAAAGAAGGGATAGAAAGGCTTTGTGGGGCCTATCAGAACAGTAGGCTATATAAGGAGACTTTAATAGGTTGTTTTTAGGTTTATAAGGATGAGAAACACTGACATGAGATTATCAAAAAAGAAATGCTGATTGAGATGTGTAAAACTATGATCTTAAAAGTACATTATATAATTTTTGTACTATTAAATGAAAATCTGATTGAATTTTATCACCCGCCCGTCCACTTTTTATTTTTTTTCATTATTTTTTTTACAGCACAAAGGACAGGCCAAGGCAAAAAAAGGAAAAGTAAAAAAAGCCCGCTTCCCTATAAAAAAGACAGTAAAAAAAAGACTAAGAGAATATAAAAAGGGGAGGTGGGCCAATTTACTCACCAGTTTCTTCTTGGATGAGAGGTCTAGTTTTACCGAGACGTTGTGGTTCTGCGTGATGTCATGAAGCAGCTTGTAGGCGTCGGCCATGAGGAGCTGTGGCCGCGGCGTGATGATGGGGCCCGTGACGTCAGGCTTCTCGAGCAACACGAACCACACGTCCACCTCTCCCGTGCCCTGGCGACTGCTCAGCTGGGGGGCGGGAGAGTCATGGTAAAGGGTGGGTAAAGGATCACCAATAAGAACATAAGAAGAATATAAGAAAAAAGCTACAAGAGGCAAATAAGAAGAACATAGGAAAATAGGGAAGCTACAAGAGGCAAATAAGAAGAACGTAAGAAAATAAGGAAGCGACAAGAGGCAAATAAGAAGAACGTAAGAAAATAAGGAAGCTATAAGAGGCAAATAAGAAAAACGTAAAAAAATGAG
>JACEEZ010014154.1:202500-230000 GCA_016584305.1 Chionoecetes opilio | reverse complement strand
CAGAGGAGATAAGGAGTGCATGACAGAGGAGACACCAAAAGACCTTTTGGAGAGGTGAAGAAGAGAATATCAGATGGACAAAACACAGAGTTAACAGAAGTGCATTTTTTTCCAAGTGCATTTTTGTGTGTCCTTGGCCAGTCCTTTGTGATGTAAAAATATAAAAAAAGTAGTTATAAGACCGAGGTTGGTCAGATTTCAGTACTGAACAAAGCATTGGGAATATACAATCTATATGACTGCTTCATCACGCCAAAGCTCTCTTTTTCTTAGGGTTTTATTCCTATTGATGAAAATAAAAATAATAACGAAGTTGAACCCCAACTCAGATTGTCTTCATTTTATTTTTATTTCATGTTTCGAAAGTTATCCTACGCAAATTACCGGAGCCTTTTGGTAGAGCACAGTGTCTCACATCTTATATTCATTATACTCATAAATAAATCGAAAATTATCCAATAAAAATTTAAAGATCTCTTAGCTGGGGTAAGCCCCCAATGTTTCAAGATCCTAAATACGCCCCTGCGTGACACACACACACACACACACACACACACACACACACACACACACACACACATACACATACATACACACACACACACACACACACACACACACCACACACACACACACACTAACAAATACGGTGTCTCGTGTATATGACAAGTGACTGATTCAATATCCTAATTCACAGCTCTTATCTCTTTAGTGTCCCAATATATCCAGCGGTACTACTTATAATGGGGTAATACTAAAGCACAAAGCCGTAAGGGGGATCTCACCTCAGTGCGGGTAGGTACATGTGTCCTGAGGTACTCCAGAAGTATGCCCAGAGAGATGTAAGGTCGGACAAAATCTATTCGTGCAGAAACATCTTTTAGGCATACCAGAGGACCGGCCGCACTTGACGCCTGGGGTTGGATAAAGAGACGAGGAGGAAGTGTTAATAAAAAAAAGAGTCAATATTTAACCTAAAATGAATAATTATTACTCTTGTCAATACACTTTTGGCTGCAGAAACGAATCCCTTATTTTTCAGTTACATGAGAGAGAGAGAGAGAGAGAGAGAGAGAGAGAGAGAGAGAGAGAGAGAGAGAGAGAGAGAGAGAGAGAGAGGAGAGAGAGAGAGAGAGAGGAGAGAGGAGAGGAGAGAGAGAGAGAGAGAGAGAGAGAGAGAGAGAGAGAGAGAGAGATTAACATAAGAACATTAAAGAAAATAAGGAAGCTACAAGAAAGAGACCGAGAGTGTTGAGGTGCCGCCACTGAAACTTACACTAATTCATACATACGAGGGTAATAACAAGCTATATAAGGCATTACAAAACCATCCATACATGCTATTTATCACACACGTGTATATTTTGGCCCTTGCAGATTCAATATACACGTAATTTAACCCCTTGAGACCCAGAGCGTAATTTCAATTGTAATTTGGCAACCATTAGACGATTATTAGTGACTATAAGAAATATTTTATAGATATGACCTGTTTAGTATCCTTTTTGACTAACTAATTTGGCATATTCAGTTACTTTTCTTTATTTTATGGCTCGACAACATTATTTTTTTTATAGCAAAGGAAAGATCTGGGCGTGAAGGGTTTAATGAACAAAAGTATACCTGTATTTGAACTAGGCAGTCTAACCTTCCAACAAGTCCTTCATATTCTTAGTCCTACCCCCCACCATCCCTTCTCACCTTCCAGCAAGTAGCCCTCCGCCTTCAGTGGCATAAAGATACAGGACACGTTCAGAGTGGATGAGGTGAGCTGGTGGGACGCCCAACCCTCGTTCTCGCGTTCGGTTACCGTGAACGTCTCGTGGTTGTAAGCGTCCATCACTTCCACTGTCATCTCGTAGGTCTGAGGAAAGAATGCAGAGACCAAAGCCTTTAGAATGAGGACTTTTTAGAATTACCTAACCTAACCTACTCTAAAGGCTTTGACTTCCACTTCCACTGTCGGATACGTATGTATATGATGATGTTAACTGATGTTACGTCTGCTAAGGAGCTCATGCTCAGCAGACTAATGCCTATAAAATGTGCATATATTTAATAACTATTAATAACACAGAAATACCCTTCAATATACGTATACAGTTATAAGCAAAATAAATGCGTAAATATAGTAATTTACGCATATTCTTACGCCTATTTTGACATTTTTACCCATAGATCGTAATTATGTAGTTAATCTGTGCAACACTCTCGTTATAACATAGGGAATGGAAAAGTTCGAAATAATACTTACTGGTGGTAGTTGGGGCAGTGGTGGAGAGGGTGAAGGTGGAGGAGGCGCTTGGGTGCCCTTAGTGGTGGTGGTAGTGGTAGTGGTAGTGGTGGTGGTGGTAGGGATCGTGGTAGTGGACGTGGTAGAGGTGGAGGTGGAGGTGGTGGGTGGGGGTTTGGCGGGAGGTTGGTGGGTGGAGGTGGGTGTGGAGACAGGTATGCTTGTGTCGGTGGAAGAAGAATCTGGTGGAGGACGAGATGGAGGGATTATCAATTTTTTCTATTACCGTTGCTATTATATTGATCTTATTACCATCATTATTATTATCATTATATTATTATTATTATTATTGTTATTATTATCATCATCGCAAATAACAATAATATCATCGCATCAACAATAATATCAACAATAGCATTATTATTATTATTATTATTATCATCATTACAGTTTCCATTCTCTCCCTCTCTCTCTCTCTCTCTCTCTCTCTCTCTCTCTCTCTCTCTTCTCTCTCTCTCTCTTCTCTCTCTCTCTCTCTCTCTCTCTCTCTCTCTCTCTCTCTCTCTCTCTCTCTCTCTCTCTCTCTCTCTCTCTCTCTCTCTCTCTCTCTCTCTCTCTCTCTCTCTCTCTCTCTCTCTCTCTCTCTCTCTCTCTCTCTCTCTCTCTCTCTCTCTCTCTATATATATATATATATATATATATATATATATATATATATATATATATATATATATATTATATATATCTCCTCTCTCTCTTTCTTTTTTCTCTTACTCTCTCTTTACCCGCTCTCTCTCTCTCTCTCTCTCTCTCTCTCTCTCTCTCTCTCTCCTCTCTCTCTCTCTCTCTCTCTCTCTCTCTCTCTCTCTCTCTCTCTCTCTCTCTCTCTTTACTTTCTCTATATTTGCTCTCTTTCTCTCTTTATTCTCTCTCTATATTTACTCTCTCTCTCGCTTCTCTTTACTCTCTCTCTCTCTCTCTCTCTCTCTCTCTCTCTCTCTCTCTCTCTCTCTCTCTCTCTCTCTCTCTCTCTCTCTCTCTCTCTCTCTCTCTCTCTCTCTCTCTCTCTCTCTCTCTCTCTTTACACACACACACTCTCTCTCTCTCTTTCACATAATTTCCCGCTCCATCACAACATGGAGCACCAATGACCTACCTGACGAAGACGTATCAACAGGAGAAGTGTTCGCCGGAGTGGAGGTCGCCGCTGTGGGTGGCGCCGTAGAGTGATCATGGGCGGCCTCAGCGGTGGGCGTGGGTGTGTCAGCGGTCTGTGGTGTATAGGGAGGGATGGGCGTGGTGGCTGTCATTGTGCCGCCCACTACCGCCCATACTGCCATCACCCCCACCGCCGCCACTGGCCACATGCGCATGGCCTGTAAGACAAAGAATTATGGTTTTGTAACTTTCTTGTGTTTCATTATGTAGACACACATGTATATAATGGGTGTAGAGGTTACAGAATTCTAATAAGCGATAATATTTTGTTTCTAACTTCTGAAGTCAAATTCTGAAGTCAAAAGTCTGTGGTACAATAGTTTCGATAAAAAGGACTCTATGAACACAGAGAATATTCGTTTATCTGATTTTTTTCTGATTTCATGATAAGCTAAGGAGAGTTTCTATTCGGAATATTCACTTCATTACTAAATCAAGAATACAGTTTAGTACCTGTGCTACATGTCTTGCCTCCTGTATGCACGCAACACATGCACTGAAGTAAGTTGTGTAAAATTTACTACACGAGAATGCAATGAGTTTATTGTGATTATATATCACCAATTTATTGAGTTTTTATAGGAAAGTTTATGAGACGGCAGATAATGATAAGGATTATGATATAATATACTGTACTTAGACTTTAGTAAGGCATTTGACAAAGTACCACACGAGCGACTCTTAAATAAGGTTAAGGCTCATGGAATAGATGGGAAGGTTCTTCGTTGGATCAGAGCTTGGCTAAGTAATAGGCAACAAAGGGTTACAATTAATGGTTCTAAATCTGAATGGGGACAGGTGACAAGTGGAGTTCCACAAGGGTCTGTTTTGGGTCCATTACTATTTTTGATTTACATCAACGACTTGGATAGTGGGATTAACAGTGATATCAGCAAGTTTGCTGATGATAGATAAACTTAATGAGTGGGCAGTCAGATGGCAGATGGAATTTAATATTGATAAGTGCAGCGTTATGAATGTTGGTAGAAAAAAACCCTGGTAATAGATACACCATACGCAATGTATCGCTGAAAAGATCAGAAGGTGAAAAAGATCTTGGAGTGAGGGTGAGCCCAGACCTCCGACCTAGGAAACAATGTATTGAAGCTAGAAAGAGAGCTAATAGAGTGTTAGGATTCATTACCAGAAGTGTTAAAAGTAGAAGTGCGGAAGTTATTCTAAAGCTTTATCTGGTTCTAGTCAGACCTCACCTAGACTATGCGGTTCAGTTTTGGTCTCCATATTACAGGATGGATATAGCCTTGTTAGAATCAGTGCAGAGAAGGATGACCAAAATGATACAAGGAATGCGTAACTTTAGTTATGAGAAGAGATTGAAGTTATTATAGTTACAATCACTCGAGAGACGCAGAGTAAGGGGCGATCTGATAGAAGTTTTTTCGACAATGGAAACGAACGCGGGGTGGGAATGCCGCCAGACGCCAGGTGACAGGAGGCGAGGCAGCTGGGAGATGGGAATGGTGCTCAACTCCCTTCGCACCAAAACAGTTTCATTTTGATTCAACATTATCTGGCATAACTGATGCTTGTTCTGTGACTGATAATTCGAATGAAATGGACTTCCTGCTTCAATTCTTCGATAATGACTTGGTGGACATGATTGTTTTAGAAACGAATCGATATGCTCATTATGTACGTGGAACATTACTTGGTATTACACCTCGTAGCAGACTGGCAAACTGGACTGATACAACTAGAGATGAGATGTATCTGTTTTTTTGCATAATGATGCTTATGTCCCACAATAAGAAGAACAGAATAAATGACTATTGGTCAAAAGATGAAGTGTAGTACGAACAAAAAATATTTGGAAAATTGATGTCTCGTGACAGATTTCTTCAAATATTACGGTGTCTGCATTTCACTGACAACACTAGACGTGTTGAAGGTGATAAACCACAGAAAATAAGGCCTGTTTTGGATAAAATACGCACAGCTTGCAAAACCAAGTTCAGGCCCTTTCAAGAATTGTGTGTGGACGAGAGTTTGATGAAATGGAGAGGTCGCCTAAGCTTCAGACAGTAAATTCCACTAAAACGTCATCGCTTTGGAGTAAAGCTTTTTGTACTATGTGACTGCGACAGTGGATACATTTCAGACTTTATTGTGTATACTGGGAAAGAAACAGAGATAGTGCAAGGTGTGCATCTAGGTATTACTGGCTCTGTTGTCAAAACATTACTGACGCCTCATTTACAGAAAGGACACGTACTATATGTTGACAACTGGTACACCAGCCCTAATCTCTTTCAGTACTTGCTCAATGAAAATTCTGGTGCATGTGGAACTGTGAGAGCAAACAGAAAAAAACATGCCTAAACTCCCTGTGGTCAAGCGAGGTGAGCATGTGGAGCAGCACAGCAAAAACAGTATGTGTATCAAATGGTGTGATAAGAGAGTCGTGCACATGCTCTCCACTGTCCATGAAGGAGGTATGTGTGACAGTACCAATCGAGACAGACAAGGACAAGTTGTGAAAAAGCCCATAGCTGTGCTGGAATATAACAAGAAAATGAGACTGGTGGATAAAAGTGATATGTTGCTGAGCAGTGTGGAATGTCTGAGGAAAACTGTCAAGTGGTACATCAAGTTCTTTTTCCATATGCTGGATATGTCACTTCTCAATAGTTACTACTTGCATCAAGTGAAAACTGGTAGTACCCAGCCACTGCTTGACTTCAGTAAAAAAACTTGTCCACCAGATAATTGACAGGTATTATCATGGCAAACATTACACCAATGGCCAAATTGGAGTACATTGCTTACGTCTGGTTGAAAGACATTTTATCGAGCCTCTACAAGGACGCAGGAGATGCCACGTCTGTGCTCACACAGCCAGGGGTCTAAAGAAACAACAAAGAACAACATACAAGTGCCGACAGTGCGATGTTCCTCTCTGTGTGTACCCATGCTTCGAGGTATACCACACACAAAGACTATTGAGTGGTTGGTGTATTGCACTGGACATTTTGTAAAGTAAATTAGGTTACTGTTTTATATCAAAGGAACTATAATAGTAATTTGTACATCGCATGTGTAGTGAATATAATTGAAGTAAAACAAACAAACACAGTGCGAGTGAAGAGTGGGTTTAGTGGGTGTAGTCGCCTAAAGGCACAATGAGCGACCTTGACAGGACAGAGCGACACCTGCCACAATAACTTGTTTGAATGCGTGAACATAAATATTGGTGCATTTACATGTTGTTATATTTGTAAAAATAACTTATTTGTAAACAAAGTGTATACTAAACAATATCATGGAAACATTTATGTACCAAAATAAAATGTATTATATTGAGTAGTAAGTGGTTTCATTGTGCATCTGGCAGCACGGTCACGGTTTTTTTTTGGTTTTTAGATCCGACAGATCATCCGGTTCAGACCAGATCGCACCGTGAGTGTGCTGATCGTGAGGCCAGCCGTCAGTTTTGCCACTGACAGCGTCGCGAGAGGACTACCAAGATGAATTGTTTCTTTAATGAGAAGCACTTTTGGACAGAATTCATCCAATTATATAGAAACTGAATGTTTGTGGGAAATAAAAAGCAAAGAGTAAATGGATAAATTTAAGAAAAATGCAACTTATGAAGTATTGGTAGAGAAAATCGAGGAGCGACAGTGAGCGACAGTGAGACTACCGTAGATAACAGTGAAGTCGCCACCTACAGTGAAGTCGCCAGGCCCCAAATATTACGAATTATAGCATTACTACTGATTTGTATGTGCCACTGAAGATGTTACACAGCAGTTTATATCATGGCTGTATAATCTACCCTGTTTCAGCGTTGTTTTATGCTTTGTATCTGCAAGTATAACTGTTGCGCATTTTGCTTCTCACGTTTTTCTTCGCGCGATGACAGACAGTAAATAGTAGCCTTTCGGGCGACAGGACACAAGACTTGCCAGATCTTTCAAACTTGAATAGAACTTATTTTCACGTTGGCAGAGGAATTTTTATATATCCAAGCATCTTCCGCAGCTAATATATATAGAGACTTGTTTTACTTTACCTCTAATTTCCCTGAATTCCCCAGAGTGACGACTCAACTGTTGGGTTAAAATACTAGCTGGCGACTTTACTGTAGTAGGTATAGTGAGGTCGCCACTCGGTTTAATTTTTGTAATTTGTTCATTTATAGCCCTAATATGACACAGATGAAGACACAAAATGACACAGACTTTCCAGATAGACCCTTCTAACTTTCTTGAAATCATGGATGTACAAATGTAAGTATTAACGCCACCACACGTCTGTAAATAACAAAGAAACGTAGAACTGGCGACTTCACTGTTATCTACGGTAGGTAATGTTGTATCAGTAAAAAAAAAAAAAAACAATATGAGAAGTGTTCCGGAAATATATTAAGAAAATAACTGCCTCTGTGAAATTTGGTGTGAGCGCGGATGATGTTTACGCTCCCCAGTTTTGGTATCAGATTCCATCAAAAGTAATTCGATCCTCGATGCATAGACCCATCATGAGAACCGCTCTCCACCGTTTCTATCACCAACTGAACTGGTCTTGAGGTGCGGTCGAATCGTTAGTGGGAGGTAGGAAATCCATCGGATCAGGTCTGTCGGATCAGATCGTACGACCAATCGTACCGTGGATGGGGGCCTTTAATAAGGATAGTATATACTAGGGTATCTGTTACTACTCTGTATATGCTATCCTTGGTCACGGCCGTGTTGTACATTCTGACGCAACGCCTCACTGAAGGCGTTTTCTGCGGGGGATTTCGCTTGCAAGCGAAAACATTTCGATTGCAAGCGGTCACTTTTATAATACGCCTATAGCAAGGGCGTAGCCAGAGGGGGGCCAATGGGGCCATGCCCCCCCCCAATTCAACACATCTACTTTAGGAGTGTATGGTATAATTTCATCAATTTTACTATATTGAATATCATGCAAAGAACCAATAAATGAACCCCCATAGGGCTCAATATGCCCCCAATTAAGTCATATCTTCAAAAAAATTATCTGGGGGGCTTACAGCGCCTCCCAGACCCCTACCGTAGATAACAGTGAAGTCGCCAGTTCTACGTCTCTTTGTTATTTACAGACGTGTGGTTGCGTTAATACTTACATTTCTACATCCATGATTTCAGGAAAGTTAGAAGGGTCTATCTGGAAAGTCTGTGTCATTTTGTGTCTTCATCTGTGTCATATTAGGGCTATAAATGAACAAATTACAAAAATTAAACCGAGTGGCGACCTCACTATACCTACTACAGTAAAGTCGCCAGCTAGTATTTTAACCCAACAGTTGAGTCGTCACTCTGGGGAATTCAGGGAAATTAGAGGTAAAGTAAAACAAGTCTCTATATATATTAGCTGCGGAAGATGCTTGGATATATAAAAATTCCTCTGCCAAGTTGAAAATAAATTCTATTCAAGTTTGAAAGATCTGGCAAGTCTGCGTCCTGTCGCCCGAAAAGCTACTTGTTTACTGTCTGTCATCGCGCGAAGAAAAACGTGAGAAGCAAAATGCGCAACAGTTATATTTGCAGATACAAAGCATAAAACAACGCTGAAACAGGGTAGATTATACAGCCATGATATAAACTACTGTGTAACATCTTCAGTGGCACATAAAAATCAGTAGTGATGCTATAATTCGTAATATTTGGTGCCTGGCGACTTCACTGTAAGTGGCGACTTCACTGTTATCTACGGTAGCTGATAAGGCTTGCTTCGCTCGCCACCCACCCCTCAACTATCATTGGGAGGTGGCCCCCCCCCCCCAATTATTTTTCCTGGCTACGCCCTTGGCCTATAGTTCCCATATATATTTTATAGTGCCCAAACAAACATTTCGCTTGCTGCCGCAACAACAACAACAACAAATTCTTGCGGGTCGGGCAATCATCTTCCCTGGATGATTGAACAACAATAAAAAAAAATTCGCTTGCAAGCGAAATCCCCCGCAGAAAACGCCTTTAGCTGGTAGCCTCCACTAAGACGAAACATAGATTTTCTGGTATGGAATAAGCATCCAATTCATTTAGGCACTTTAAATATGATAAGTCATTATTTATAATTTTAACTGAACCTCCCGCACAGGAGGGTAGGCCTAATAATTTGATATCCGCAGTGAAGGGGTTAATAAAGGAGAGGTAGGAAAAGTTCTTACGGCTTTTAACCAGGTAGAACAAGAAGTAATGGATTCAAGCTGGAAGGGCGTAGATTTAGAAAGGAAATAGGGAAAAACTGGTTCACAAATAGGGTGGTGATTGGTGAATGATCGGAATGGACTCAGTACACAGGTAGTTAGTGCGGAGTCATTGGGGAGCTTTAAAGAGGGGCTGGACAGGTTCATGGATGGGGAGGAAAGGTGGATGTAGGGAATGTTAGGAGACAGGAACTACCACGTGTAGGCCTCACGGCCTCTTGTAGCTTCCTTATTTTCTTATGTTCTAATGGTGTTTGTTTACACAGGTTGCCTACACTTTAAATGGTCTGTTCTCTCTACTATTCCTATCCCATTTCTTCATAAAATAATCATCCTATTACGTCCATTTAATTAAAGGTAGAAAAAGTCAATATGTTTCCCTTCTAGTCACACACACATACACGTATGCATACATACACACACATATACACACATACCCATTCACACACACACACACACCACACACACCTTCGATTTCACCCTATCTTGTGCAAGAAATTCGGACATGTCTTGAAATACGCAGACAAAATTCGAGATAGATTCGAGATGAAGGTTCGATTGAAATAGATATAAGGATAACGTACAAGCTGGACGACTTCAAAGTGTTGTTGCGAGTAGATCTAACAAGCAGCGTCCTTCAAACAGATCACAGTACACAAACTATTAACAAAACATCACCAACAGCCCAGAATCCAGGCGAGTGAATGGTGTGACAGGCGAATATCGATTACCGCGGCAGACAACCATCACAGGCGAGGATTCTTACGTTTACCAGCTATTACGTTTATCAGGACGACAGTTACTATCTTTACACGTAATTACCTTTTATTCCTCACTGTTTTACTTATTAACGCAGCTTCTCTATTGGGCGATGGTTGCGTGAGGAGAAGGCGAGGAAGGCGACGAGGAAGGGATGCCGCCACAAGACTGTTATCCCGCCGCCACGTCAGTTGCCGACTGTCGCCCGCCTGCTGGCGCCGCGTTTTATGGCTTTCATCAGTAATTTCGTCGCAGTTTTACGCCCTTGTACGCCCTTCATAAACGTCCCATGAAAGTCTTGGGTAATTTTACAGACTAGTTCGCGAGTTACAAAGACTGCAGAAGAAAGACAGAGGATGAAGAAGGAAGATGATTTTCCGATTTTTTTTTTTGTTATCGAGGTTTTTTCAGTTTCAGTAAAAGTGAGCTGAAATAAGTGGGCAGCTTTGTACTTAAGATCGATAGGGATATCTGTACATATACTTTTTATTGAGTTTTATCTTTGCTTTTGGTGCTTGCTGTCATACTTATTAATATAAAGGCAAAGCAATTCCACTACCCCGATCCCTCCGTACAGATTGCAATCTCTGCTATGCAACTGCCTTCCTTATCTGAATCAGTGTTGATCTGCTGATTGATCTGATTGTGCCTTAATTAGTGGTTGATCCACCTCTCCTCAACACCTCATGGTTGTCGAGAACATTGATATTTTGTATAAATGCGAATATGCTATTTTCTCGGTTATTTACCAATCAATATTTTTTGGCTTTACGCCAAATGATAGCCCTTGATCTACTTCATATTTACTTATCTATTCATGTTGCACTTATCTGCCATATTGTTTTTAGTTATTGAAAAAAACCTGATTTTCGAAGAAAAAAATCAAGCCCCCCCCATTTGCAAAATTGCAATATTTTTTGAAAAATAGATTCGCTTGAAAATTTGTTCCTAACAGTTTTCGGGCATTCTGAACACGAATCTGGAGTCTGTTTTCAGTTACAATTATTAAAAGTCCCTATTTCATACCCCTTGGAAAATTTGCAATATTTTTTGAAAAAATAATTTGCTTGAAAATTTGTTCCTTACAGTTTTCGGGCATGCTGAACACGAATCTGGAGTCAGTTTTCAGTTCCAATGATTAGAAGTCCCAATTTCAGCCAATTCACAATGACACGATATTTCCAGATATTCCTTAAAACCACAAATTAGACAAAACTTACTACAAGACATAAAAATATGATAGGCATTGCTAGATTAATCATTACTACAATACAACGATCAGTAATAGTATTTTCAGTATAAGTATTATTATTATTAATCCCTATTTGAGCCACCCATGCGATTGTCAAAGAACTTATAAAAACCTAGGAATACTATAGCAATCCTGTGGGACTTCTAATGCCCTCCCATGACTCCTGTAGGATGCGTGAAGGAGCGAAGATGCCCGTGAAGGACTCTGAAGGATTATATCGTGGCCACCGAGATGACAAGGCCTGATGCATCGCCCGTGACGTCACACCATGTAGATCTCACCCGCTCCGCTCCCCGTACAAGTTTACCTACCTAATATAATGTTTATCAGTATAAAAGATATACTGTTCTCTTCGGAAATGTTTGTTCTATAATATTATCAAATAAAAAATCGTAAAACACACAAAAGAAATGCCATTATGAGACTTTCAAGAAATATGCATTAACTTAAACTCTTCGTCATTTAATATTTTGCTCGAAAACTTTTTACATGGAGAATATCAATAGAAGCGGAATTTAATTAGCTTTCCATTGATATATTTCGTTTAGTCATAAATGAATTAGCAGCATGCATAAATTAGCGTTAACTAAATATTAAAAATCATGAAATCGGGTAATTTCCTACCTAATATATGTTTATCAATATAAAAGATATACTGTTATCTTTGGAAATGTTTGTTCTATAATATTTTCCAATAAAAAACCGTAAAACACACAAAAGAAATGCCATTATGAGACTCAAGAAATATGCATTAACTAAAACTCACCATTTAATATTTTGTGCAAAAACTTTTTACATGGAGAATGTCAATAGAAGCGGAATTTAATTAGCTTTCCATTGATATATTTCCTTTTTTGATAAATGAATTAGCAGCATGCATAAATTAGCGTTAACTAAGTAAATAACATCATGAAATCGGGTATTTTTTTCCGATTGATGGTTATTTATTTAGTTAACGCTAATTTATGTATGGTTCTAATTCATTTATCAGAAAAGGAAATATATCTATGGAAAGCTTATGCGATTCCGCTTCTATTGATGTTCTCCATGTAAAATGCATATTTCTTGAGTCTCATAATGGCATTTCTTTTGTGTGTTTTACGGTTTTTTATTTGATAATATTATAGAACAAACATTTCCAAAGATAACAGTATATCTTTTATACTGATAAACATATATTAGGTAGGAAATTACCCGATTTCATGATTTTTAATATTTAGTTAACGCTAATTTATGCATACTGCTAATTCATTTATGACTAAACGAAATACATCAATGGAAAGCTAATTAAATTTCGCTTCTATTGATATTCTCCACGTAAAAAGTTTTCAGCAAAATATTAAATGGCAAAGAGTTTAAGTTCATGCATATTTCTTGAAAGTCTCATAATGGCATTTCTTTTGTGTGTTTTACGATTTTTTATTTGATAATATTATAGAACAAACATTTCCGAAGATAACAGTGTATCTTTTATACTGATAAACATTATATTAGGTAGGTAAACTTGTACGGGGAGCAGAGCGGGTGGGATCTACATGGTGTGACGTCACGGGCGATGCATCAGGCCTTGTCATCTCGGTGGCCACGATTATATACAAAGCGAAGGATACTTAAAAAAAATAGTTCTTCCTCCTCCCCTCCCTTCCTTGTCCCACCTCCTTCTTTCTCCCCCCCCTCTCCCCTCCTTCCTCCTCCCCGTCTCTTCTTCCCCTCCCCCCCTCTCCCCTTCTTTCTCCTCCCCCTCCCACCTTCTTCCTCCGCCTATCGTATTTATACGATAATCATAAATTATCATATATCAGATCACGCTGGGCAGCCACGGCACGCACCGCATGGGAGAGGTCGGACTCCCACTAGTAAGGCTAAGGATAATTCAAACTTGCTCGAATTATGGAAATTTATTGAAAAATTTGAACTGGCCTGAAACAGGTCGAATTATTCGAAGTTTGAATGATATGGGCTCGATTTAGAGTGTTTACTGTATGAACAGTAGGGTCGCTACATCACTGAGCCAAAAAATATAGCTCCCCCACCCAAAAAAAAAAGCCAAAAAATTCAGGCAGCCAAAATCGTCACTTCTGTTCCAGAGTAAGTAAGCTACACCACAGAGAGTAAGCTACACCACAGAGAGGTAGTATTTGAGCCAACAAAAAAAATACTGCTCAAGAAAACGGTCAATTAATCACCAATAACTGGCATAGGAATCAATTAACCAATAACACAGAGATCTATTATGTATCCCTTTAATCAATAAATGTCTGGTTAACAGTGAGTAGTATTGTTGGAGCTGCTGACGCTACTGCTATCTTTATATGGTTATTCTCTTAAGTATTCGGTATTCTCTTAATAAACTACTATAGATATAAGTTCAAGGCCACTGTATGAATCCAAATTTGTTGCCTTGAGTATATAGTTTAAGTATCTTTTACAGAGTAGTAAATTTACTTGCCACTTTCATTTAATTTCTGGTGACAACATCTTTTGCAGAATAAATTAAAAAAATATATTCAACTCTCTTAAGATAATATATATTCTATCACACAAATATCATATTCAAACTACACAAAAAAAAAAAAAAATTTAATCAGCCAATGAGTGTTGAATTAAAACTGATTTATGAAAATACCTATGGCCTCTTGTAGCTTCCTTATTTTCATTTGTTCTTATGTTCTTGTGTACTACTATGTGTGTAAGGTTCCTAGTGCTTTACCATCCATGTTAGAAATTAATGCTATCCTAACTCTGGGGCGACAGGAAAAGCTACTGATGATAACACTATCACACATATGGCCCCGTTAGTGAACAGTCCCTATGAAAGTTTCCTGGTATCACTGCTAGCTATTAACCCCTTCACGCCCAGATCTTTAATTTCCCATAAAAAAATCTTATGTTGTCGAGCCATAAAATTACGAAAAGTAGCTGAATATACCAAATTAGTTAGTGGACTTATTCTAAACAGGTCATAGCTATAAAATATTGCTTATAGTCATTAAAAATCGTCTAATGGTAAATTACAATGGAAATTACGTTCTGGGCCTCAAGAGGTTAATAACTGGGGTCACTTATAAGCAGAGCTGGGCAGTATTTAAATACATTTGTGTATTTAGAATTGTATTTATAAATACATTGGTTTTCACGTATTTAAATATTTTTGAGTATTTAAATACATTGTATTTAAATACTCATAATATAAAAATGTAAATACTTTTTTATCAGTTAATTTGACCATAAATCCTCCAAAATATCTGGCAACCCTGATGTTACAGTAAAGTTGTGAATTCGGTGAGAGTCACGATTCAGTAACTTCAGTTGTTACTGAAGTTAGTTATTGTTCAGTTCAGGAAATATACAATAGGAAAGTATCCTTTATCATTTATCAAGCATATTATATTGTTAATCATGAATTACTGAATACATGTAAAAATTTGTGTATTCAAAATGTATTTACAAATGTATTTAGATACAATTGATGTATTTAGTATTTAGTATTTAAATACATTCAATGTATTTAGTGCCCAGCTCTGCTTATAAGAGCTCCATTTACCCTGACACACACCATTGCATCCTTAGAAAGCTTTTATACCATTCAACAACTTCCCACCCACACCACACACCTTCAATACATCCCGCATTGCTGTCCAATCAACTCTTATCGTATGCTTTCTCAACGTCCACAAATGCAGCATAATGTGTCTGTCTTATCGTTAGCATTTTCTCAACTGCAATCCTAAATGAACAAATCTGATCCATACATTTTTAACCTTTTCTAAAACCTCCCTGCTCTTCACTGATCCTACTCTCTGATCTTCTTCATCCTTTACACAGGGAGAAACTGGTTCACAAATAGGGTGGTAAATTATTGGAATGGACTCAGTAATCAGGTAGTTAGTGCGAAGTCAATAGGGAGTTTTAAAAGGAGGCTAGACAATTTCATGGATGGGGATGAAAGGTGGAAGTAGGTAGTGTTAAGTAACAGGAACTACCTCGTGTAGGTCTCCCAGCCTCTTGTAGCTTACTTATTTTCTTATGTTCTTATCTTTTCTATCACAATTTTTTCATACACAGTTATATTCAAGAGACTTATACTTCTACAATTACCATATTAATTTCCACTCCCCTTCCCCTTCTATAGGTATTATCGATTTTATAACCCATAATAATTCCAGGTAATGTGATAATTCCTTTTAAAGTATATAGTCTATATTTTAAACTATTTACAGGTCTCTATTTTCTACTGGACTTGCTTTCAACATTAATTACATTTGACTAAATCTGATTTATTTTTCTCTTAATTTTAACCATTCACAACTGGCATGAATTCATTATAGAGCTTAAGAATATTTTGACTTATCCTTAATATTCTAGTTATTTTGGGACATTTATTGGCGCAGTAGTAGGTGTAGAAGTAGCAGCAGTAGTAATAGTGGTGGTGGTGGTGGTGGTGATGGTAGTAGTAGTGGTGGTGGTCGTGGTAGTTGTAGTGGTGGTGGTGATGGTAGTAGTAGTGTGGTGGTGATGGTAGTAGTAGTAGTTTTGGTAGTTGAAATGGTAGTAGTAGTAGTAGTAGTAGTAGTAGTAGTAGTAGTAGTAGTAGTAGTAGTAGTAGTAGTAGTAGTAGTAGTAGTAGTAGTAGTAGTAGAGTAATAATAATAATAGTAATAGGAGAAGTAAATAAAATCATAAAGACACAGCATAGACCTACAAGGGAATGGGTGTGACTGATCTAAACTACCTATACATGACTATAAAGAACATTTCCTACCTAATAGAGTCACTGTGTGTACTCCAAAGCACTATCAGCTGTCTTACGCAGGCTGGCAGGCAAGCGTGCTGGGTCCTGCCGCCTGTCTCCATCACAACCACTATACAAAGTCAAGCCGTCGACTCCTTCTCTCGGTGAGGTTCTCTCTGTACCCTTCATCCAGCGCCAACTCCAGCATGTCCTCAGGTACCTTGAACACCATCCTCAGTGCCTCCTTGATAGCCTGTGAATAGAAGGAAGGGAGATGTTGCATGTTAACCCCTTAAGACCCAGAACGTAATTTCCATTGTACTTTGGTTACCATTAGATGATTTTTAGTGACTACAGTAAACCCTCTCTAATTCGAACTAAAACAGAATGGCTTGAGGATTATTCTAACATTGATCTGGTTCAAGGTTTGGGTTTTCATATGTGCTGCTGAGAATTCAAAAGTTAAAATGTTCCTCCTTCCTCATCTATTAATAAATTCTTTAAAGCATGGGTGGGCTGCTGTAGTGATAATGACATATAGTACATAGGTTAATTAAAGGAAGGTTAAGAACAGTAAGAGGCCTACCAAAAGTAAATTATAATAATCAGTCTGCAGAAGTTTGTGATTGGTCTTTGGTAGTAAGATGAAAAGGCATATGATGAGTAACTTTTTGATCATGAACACCTTGTCAGATTTAAGTGAGTTCTGCAGAGGAGAAATCTTAGATAACAGAAGCGAAATACAATTGACCTACCTCCGGCATCCACACCTTAAACACATAGTCTTGAGCAAGGTGGAAATCTGGCTGCTTTTTGTTCATTTCAGTGTGCAGGAAGTCGACAACGGAGAGAATCTGCGGATGAAAAACAATGGCATTTTTTTTACTTAGGTTCAGAGATCTATATTCTGTTTTTTTAACAAGGTGAAAAATCTGACCCTTAGCTCTACGGAGCTGATATTTGCATGCAGGAGAAGGATTATACTGTTTCTTCTAAATTTCAGTTGTATTTTAGCATAGTTAACCATAGTATCAGGTAAACATAGGCATAATTTTAAATATGAGACTGCTATACCTTAGGATAGAATGGAATTTTTGCATCGTTAAAAAAATAGACTCTAGTTCCCCATCCATTAAATTGTCTAGCCTCTTTTTAAAACTCCCTAAGCCTCCTTTAAAACTCCCTAATACCCACCTGGTCATCATCCTGGTCTAGCTGGAAGGGTCCTATGCCAGACCAGAGGAGGGAGCGGCGGGTCACCTCACTCTGGTACAGTTTGTGGCGTTCGCACTGTTTTTGTCCGCTAAAGATCTGCCACAAGTGTTCCATGCAAGCTGCCGACTTCAAGTACTTGATCAGCTTTTCGTTCTCTCTTCGCCTTGATCTAAGAGCCTTTTGCATCCTTCCCAGGTCCCTGCCAGACATATACTAGTAAAGAAAGGGAGAGGAAGAGTTATATAAGTCACTGCTATGGTCTTGACTATGTCCTTATCCATAATTTCACATTATGTACTAAAGTAAAGGCTCGCTTACAATTTGCAACATTTCATAACAATCAAAGTTAAGTACAGAAATACTACAGATTATCATGGTGAAAATGTTATGAACTAAAAACAAAAAGAATGTCAGGAACTGGGGTTTAAACTGTAACCTCAAGCAGTAATCAATTGTGGGTGGTAAACATTAAACATTAAATCATACAACAAATTTCAATAGTACGAGACATGGTTTTCAGAAATGTGGTCCTGCAACATTGATCACATCTTAGAAAGGATCACTGTATTTAATTGACGATAACTCCCCATTGTTTTCTGGTGGCAATAAACCAAAAGCACAAATAGAACCAAAAAAATTATCTTGTCTTTGAGGATCGTCTTGTATGGCACGTATAGTCCAAAGCATACATTTTATCTTTAAATTTGGCTAAAACCTACATTTAAGCTTGAAATTATGGCCAAAACCTACATTTAAGCTTGAAATTATGGCCAAAACCTACATTTTAGCTTGAACATTTGGCGGTCGTCTAACATGAACAGCAGATTTATCCACCAGCTTATACGGAAAGCATAAATATTCATAGAAAATAAACCCATTAACTGCCTTTATTTTCTCCCTCTTCCACAAACTCCAGATTACTTCCTCTCACGCCCTCACCCACCTTGTCCTCGCCCCGTTCTCCCATTCCATCGTCACTGTCTGAGTTGAGAGGTTCATGGTACCATCCTGTGTGAGTTATGGGTTGCTCTTTCTCTCTGGTTTGGCCCCTTGTTCTCTTGCCTTCAGGGGGGGACAAAGCAGGGTCGTCCTTTGGCGTGAAGCTCACTATGATGAGTGCATCTTGCTCTGGTGGAATAAGAACATAAGAAGAACATAAGAACATAAGGAAGCTATAAGAGGCCGTGAGACTTACATGTGGTAGTTCCTGTATAATAAATTTAGGGATGAGTCAGGTATCTACAACTATGAGTTTGTAGAAAATGTTGAGTATTTTATAGCAGAAAGTAGAATAATTTTTATAATAAGGGGTGGACTGAGTTTGTAGAAAATGTAGTTGAATATTTTGCAACAGAAAGTAGAATTTTTTTTATAATAGGGGGTGAACTGGGTTTGTAGAAAATGTAGTTTGATATTTTGCAGCAGAAAGTAGAATAATAGGGGTGGACTGAGTTAGTAGAAAATGTTAAAACAAGGGAATAGTTCAGGCGCCTAGAATTGAAACGGCACAAGCGCCACTTTTAAAAAACTGAGAAAAACGCGCTTAAAGTTTAATCTAAGAAAATCAAGATATGAAACGGCACAAGCGCCACTTTTTATCAATGAAAAAAATGCACCTAAAGTGTCTTCAAAGTAAATCAGCAACAAATGAAGATATTAGATTAAACTTTAAGCGCGTTTTTCTCAGTTTTTTAAAAGTGGCGCTTGTGCCGTTTCAATTCTAGGCGCCTGAGTTGACCACTCTGTTAACGAAGGAGACAAAGTTTGAAGAGGACCTATGAAGAGATACTAAGCATCAAAGGTCACAAGAAAAGATGTAATTGTACCAAAGTAAAAACACACAAAATTATGCTTATACTAACCTTCAGGAGGCATTGTGAAGAACTTGTGTGCCGAGATCTTGTTGCCATGGTTCCTCAGGAGGCAGAAGGACTCGGTCACCTGCAGGGCCTCGGTGAAGCCACTCTCCCCGCGGTCCTGGGTGGAAAAAGGGCGAAAATGTAGGATCAGTGTCATGGTTATAGAATTACCAGGTCTACACTTATCTTTCTATTACATTTCTTTCTATCAATTTCTATTTCAATATTTTCTACTTATCTATCTCATTATTTCTATTATCTCTATCTATTTATTATCTATCTATCCTCTATTTCTATTTTCATCTATTTCTATTTATCTATCCATCTATTTTCTATTTATCTATCATCTATTTTTCTATTTATCTATCTATTCTATTTATCTCTATCTATCCATCTATTTTCTATTTATCTATCCATCTATTTTCTATTTATCTATCTATTCTATTTCTATCCATCTATTTTCTATTTATCTATCCATCTATTTTCTATTTATCTATCTATTCTATCATCTATCCATCTATTCATCTATCCATCTATTTTCTATTTATCTATCTATTCTATTTTTCTATTTATCTATCCATCTATTTTCTATTTACAGTATCTATCTATCTATTCAATTTTTCTATTGATCTATTTTAATTCTATTTATCTATCTCTATCAATTTTATTACACAGGCATCCAAGCACATACACTCAAATTATGAATACGTAAAATTATTTTTTTTAAATGTGGAAAACATGTCTATTATCTTTATAGACTTCATAGCCCGTAAAAAATTGTAAGTTATTAAATTTGAGTTCAATTGTAACATTATATCATTTACATACAAATCTGTAGTGATGCTAAAATTCATAATATATGGCACCTGGCGACATTAGTGCAGTGGCGACTATGGTGTTATTGACGGTACTTAACCCCTTGAGGCCCACAACAGAATCTCCATTGTAATTTGGGTACCATTAGACAATTTTTAGTGATTATAAGCAATATTTTATAGATATGACCTGTTTAGTATCCTTGTCCACTAGCAAATTTGGTATATTCAGTTACTTTTCGTAATTTTATGGCTAACAACAGACAATTTTTTATAGCCAAGAAAAGATCTGGGCGTGAAGGGGTTGATCAAGAACTCACCACAAAGTCTGGCACATCCCCATACTGGAAGGATCGGACCCTGGACAAGTCAATCTTTGTACTGTTTTCCTGCTTGAGTCCCACCCTGTACACCGACACCCTCTTGGTCTGGGGGTACACCTGATCCACATAGCCAGGCCACCAGGGGCCCTCCACCTGCGCCCACACCAGGTCTCCACTCTTGTAAGGGTACCCAAGGCGGCCTAAGGTGTGAGGAGAGAGAGAAGTCAATGACAGAATATTCATGGCATTTAATTGATACTATGTCCCCTAATGTGCCTATATTATGCATTTTTATTGTTTGCTCTAGTACTTAAGTTAACTCTTTGTCTTGTTGTTGTTGCTTTTTTTGTCTGTATGCCTCCGGGCAATAATAAAATCATTATTATTATTATTATTATTATTACTTAACACATTCTTTTCTTTATTTTTACCCAAGCCGGCCTAAGTTATGAGGATAGAGAACTCAATTACAGAATAGGCATTCATGGCTAGAGGTGTACCGAATATCCGAATCTGTATCCGCAGCCACAAATACTAAAAAATTGACATCCAGTCCACCTTTATTCGTGGCATTTAACACATTCTTTTTCTTGACTTTCAGCATTATCACACCTAGAGAAGTCAATTTCAGAATATTCATGGCACTTTAACGCATTCTTTTCTTTACTGTCAGCATCATCACACTATCTAATTAACTTACAAACGATGAGGTTGCTAACAATATTACTGCATAGCAATGATTTAGACTTTAGTTTAGACTTTATATTTAGTCAGATTTTAGCATTGGGCATTGAAGTTGAGGCAACGGATAGAGATACATAGCTGGAAACGTATCATCAGCCGTCTAACCTCATAAAATATCATGGAAAAAACTGATGTTAAACAGAAGAAAAAATAAGAAGCAATGATTTAGACTGAACAAATTAACTATTACTTTATGGCAAATGCTGCATCAAAGTTATAAAAAATAAAAAAATCTACAAATGTGTTCAGATTCAGCTTCCAGATTTCTACAAGTATGAGAATAGGAGTAATATGAACAAAACATCTCTGTACTTACTTTTGCTCACTGTTGTTTTGCTCACGTCAACCCATTCTTCCTCCGAGCTGCTGCTGAGTGTATCATCCGAGGAGCTATCCGAGAGACCTTCCATCTCCGACTCCTCTTCCATCTCTTTACTATCTCTCCGAACTTTCTTTTTTCTTCCTCTCTTTTTCGGCTGTTTGTTCGTAATCGGTGTAACCTTCGTCTCCTGTCTAGGTCTTCGGGTGGGATTGTTGTTGTTATTATTGGTCGAACTGGTCGTTATTGCCGTAGCGCTGGGGTGCCGTTCCCTCGACCCCCTACTCCTGTTCCCGTGTTACCCGTTTCCACCGCCCATTTCAGCAAGTTGTCTACCTCAGATGGCTTCCTTTTCCTCATACGTTTCATCGGAGGATTTCTAGGAACGTATTGCCCCGTCTTATTTTCTTTCTCCCTTGTTCCGCCCCAATGCTTCGGCTGACTGGGTTGTGTGGGTTGTTCGGGTTGTACCTCAGAATACTGGTTATATCTGGACTGTGCGTAAACCTCTCATAGGAATCGGTAGGTTTTCTAGTTATTTGGATAGTTTCTTCCTCTATCTCCCTGTTACTGTTTCTAGTTTTCCTTTTGTCGATAGTTTTTTCAGTGGCGACAGGCTTAGTATGGAGTGTTATTCTTTTGTCAATAGATTTTTCAGTAGCGATAGGCTGTTTATGGAGCATTTTCCTTTTGTCTATAGATTTTTCAGTAGTGACAGGCTTAGTAGTATGGAGTGTTTTTCTCTTGTCATATTTTCAGTAGTGAGTAGTATGATTTTTCTTGTCATATTTCGTAGTGACAGGCTGTTTATTTAGTGTTTTTCTTTTGTCTATAGATCTTTCAGTAGTGACAGGCTGTTTATTTAGTGTTTTTCTCTTGTCAATAGATTTTTCAGTAGTGACAGGCTGTTTATTTAGTGTTTTTCTCTTGTCAATAGATCTTTCAGTAGTGACAGGCTGTTTATTTAGTGTTTTTCTCTTGTCAATAGATTTTTCAATAATGACAGGCTGTTTATTTAGTGTTTTTCTTTTGTCTATAGATCTTTCAGTTGTGACGGGTTGTCGATGGAGTACATTTTTTCTTACTGGTGAGTGTCCTACTTTCCTGTTGCTTGGTCTGCCTCTAGCTAACCTGTGTTTCATCCATCCAGTACCTCCTCTGCCACCCCTTCCCCTTACAGATCTCTGACCTACAGTTTTTGGTTCCTCTTCCTTCTCCTCCTCTGCATCGGAGGTCAAAGGAACGTCGATAGAGGCTTGCGACTGGTTCCTCTTTTTCCTATGAGAGGATCTGTTTTCCTTAAGATCTCCAATTCGTCCTTTAAGGGGCGGCCTTCCTCTCTTCTTAGGTACGGTCTTAGCCTTCAAGTCTTCGGGGTTACATTGTGGTTGCAGTTCATTTACTTGACTTACTTTCAATAGCATCAAGAGTCGGGTATTGGCCTGTTTTGTTTTCTCCCAGTCAAAACCTTCAAAAGTTAATGACGTATCAGAAGATTTAGAAGTTGAGGGTCTGTCTAAGGATGAGAGGTCAAGGATGGGAGGCTGCTCAGGGTATTGACTGGGCATCTTTTCCTGTGAGGGGCTGACATCCTGACTATAGTTGGTTGTGCTGTGGTTACTGCAGCCCAGGGAAAGGTCTGGGGAACTACCACGATCATGTAAGTCCTCATTTTCATCTACCTTACAGTCCTTTTCATCCTCCACATTCTGGTGTTTCCTCAGGTAATGCATGAATGGCTCCATAGGAAATGCTGGGGAGGGCAAGGAGGATGTGTGGAAGGGGTCGTGTGGCATGGAATCTTGCGCTATCTCGCTGGACATGGACTCTTCTTTCTCTTGTGGAGACTCAAATCTCTCTCCCTCATCACTAATAGAGCTTCTCCTAGACCCTTCTCCATTCTCTTCTTGACAAGTTTCTTTCTCTTGTGGAGACTCAAATTTCTTTCCCTCATCACTAATAGAGCTTCTCCTAGATCCCTTCTCCTTTCTCTTCTAGACAAAACTCTTCTTGACAAGTTTCTTTCTCTTGTGGAGACTCAAATTTCTCTCCCTCATAACTAATAGAGCTTCTCCTAGACCCTTCTTTCCCTTCTAGACACAATGTTTCTTTCTCTTGTGGAGATGCAGATTTCTCTACTTCATCACTAATAGAGCTTCTCCTAGACCCTTCTTCAGACTCTTCTCGACTCAAGGTTTCTTTCTCTTGTGGAAACTCAAATTTCTCTACTTCATCATCAAAAGAGCTTCTCCTAGACCCTTCTTTTTCTTCTTGGCATAAGGTTTCTTTCTGTTGCAGAGACTCAAATTTCTCTCTCTCATCACTGTTAAAGTTTCTCCTAGACCCTTCTCGAGACTCTTCTAGACACAACGTTTTCTTCTCTTGCGGAGACTCAAATTTCTCTACTTCACCACTAATAGAGCTTCTCCTAGACCCTTCTTTCTCCTCTTGACACAATGTTTCCTTCTCTTGTGGAGACTCAAATTTCTCTCCCTCATCACTAATAGAGCTTCTCCAAGACCCTTCTTCAGACTCTTCTTTCTCCTCTAGACACAATGTTTCCTTCTCTTGTGGAGACTCAAATTTCTCTCCCTCATCACTAATAGAGCTTCTCCAAGACCCTTCTTCTTTTTCTCGACTTAACGTTTCTTTCCCTTGTGGAGACTCAAATGTCTCTATCTCATCACTAATAGAGTTTCTCCTAGACTCTTCTCGAGACTCTTCTTTCTCTTGTAGAGACTCAAAGTTTTCTACTTCATCACTAATAGAGCTTCTCCTAGACCCTTCTTTCTCTTCTAGAAACGTTTCCTTCTTTTGTGGAGACTCAAATTTCTCTCCCTCACCACTAATAGAGCTTCTCCTAGACCCTTCTACTTTCTCTTCTAGACAAAACTCTTCTTGACAAGTTTCTTTCTCTTGTGGAGACTCAAATTTCTCTCCCTCATCACTAATAGAGCTTCTCCTAGACCCTTCTTTTTCTTCTTCACACAACGTCTCTTCCTCTTGTGGAGACTCAAATTTCTCTACTTCATCAATGTTAAAGCTTCTCCTAGACCCTGTGACCCCGATCAGTGGAGTGACGTTGGGAGCCTGCGTCTGTTCATGGCCCTTGTTCTGTGTGTCTTTACCATGGAGCAGCCAGCCACTCTCCTCTTCATCCGTGGCGGAGGCTGAGGGAAGGTTGTGGTACAGTTCCTCCTCTGAGTCATCATCCGTCTCCCATGACTGAGAGAGTAACTGTTGCTTAGTCCTGGCACTCACTTCATCCTCCTCCTCACTCATGGCTTCAAAGTCTGGCATGAGGGAGTCTTCATTGTCATCAGCTGAGCCAACTAGGTTCTCTGTTTCTGGTTCTAACAGTGCAAGGTCGCCATCTTGGTCTTCTTCACTCTCAATTAGATAATCACTGTCACTATCATCACTATCACTCTCCATGCCCTCACTTTCACCACCTAACACTGGTTGCTGGAGGTCAGGTTCATCATCCTCACCTTCCATTTCCAGGTCTAGCATGAGAGAATCCTCGTCCACTGACTCAACAAGCTTGTCACTACCAGAAATCATCTCGTTATTCAATGAATCATCCTCTTCCACCTCCTCCTCATCTTCTTCCTCATCATCATCATCATCTTCTTCTAACAACATCTCTCCACTCCTACTCTCTAAGATCCCTGTGGTAGGACTAGTCATAACATTTTTGGAAACTTGATCTTTGAGGGACACAGGAATGCACTGTGAGAATCCTGCCGTCGCTAGGTGACTGAAGTATCTCGCCTTTACCGCCGTGTTGTCACTGTGGTGTTTAGTAAGTACAGACGTCCCCACTATGTGAGGATATGTCTTGTCTGTGTCCCGCCCAAAGGCTGGCACGGGGGGTGGTGGGTTTGTGGACGGCAGGGCAATTTGGTGGTCACTACTGGTCGCCTGGCAATGCGCGGGGTTTCTCACCTTGCTACTGTTACAGTCTAAGCGAGTGTGAGCCTCTACTCTCTCTGGCCACAAACTCTCCTGGGGTCTGAAACCAAGAGAAGACAAAACATGAGAAACCCCGCTGCAACTAAGCTTCGTTCATTGACATGCCAGACCTAACCTGTATTGACCACCAAATGCCTGAATGTGTGACTAACATGCGACCCCCCTGCCTTGCACCAGGACTTTTCTATGACGTCCTTTAAGTACGGCTGTCTGCTCACCACTGTCTCCAAAGTCTCCCAACTTGCCTGGGCAAAATAAAAGATATTTGGTATATCAATCATAGTTGTGTTTATTTGCTCTAGTGCTCTACAACCCCAAAGTGAAATATGTTACACAAATAACTGGCAGTTTCCTTGACAAAGCCGCATTCAAACAACCAGTATTGTTGTTCACCAAAAGCTTGACTCCAGGTGGGCTGACTGACCCAACTTACATATACATGGGTAAAAAATGTATATCTAAACTGCACTGTCAAGTGATGGAATTTAATCTAAATACAAAGTACAGTTAACATTAGGAATCAAAGAAAGGAGGAAGAGACATGAAAGGAACAGAGAGAGAAAGGCTGTGAAAAGAAACACAACTAGCTATGATAGAAAAGTGTGTGTATATATATCTCATGTGTAGGTTGAAATTAATATTGCAACAGATACAAAATACATGACTCCTCCTATGTTATTACCTTGACTCAAACTCAACACCAGCTGGACAGGGGGAGGCCAGGGGGGGCTGCGAGGGCCGGCCAGATACTACCATTATATTGGAGTCAAGGCGGGGACTGGTGGGGGGGCAGTGAGGAGGGTAGGCCTTATATTGCTCTGAAAATTTTCAAGATGGTCAAACATATTTCATGTAATTCCCAAATTACACTGGGGAAACAGATCCTCAGGCTGAGAGAAAAGTAAATATATACATGGTAAATAAACATGGGAGTGACACCTTACATATTGAAGTGTCTGTTTATCCAATCATACATATGTTAACCTTATACGTTTTGCTCATGAGTCATTGATAAGGCGACTATAGTTTTTTTTACGAGGTGAAAAATCCTGACCCCTTGCTGCTTACTGACTGATATTTGATGCTAGAAGGGAATACTATGCTTCTTCAAAAGTTTCAGTTGTATTTTATCATAGTTAACCATATTATCAGGTGAACATAGGCATAATTTTAAGCATGTAACCTTAAGAAAGAATGGATTTTTCGCATCGTAAAAAAAAAAATAGACCAGTTTAGCAATGCAGTGCAGCTCAATAGGTGAATGAGATCCTGAAATGTATCCCTTGGCAGTCTGGTCTGCTGGTGACGCTACAATGTTATACTGAGTGACAGACCGCTGGTGTGTGTTGGTACAGGCCACTCCACACACTCACTTCTCCCATGGATCACTACTAACACCAGACGCACATGCACACACACACACACACGTTGTACATAACCATTCTTTGATTTTTCATTTAGACATAAATCAATATATGATTTTATAACTACATATCATATGCCAATAGTCACACTGCTATAGTCGGACCGGCTTAACCCCTTCACGCCCAGATCTTTCCCTTTCTATAGAAAATTGTATGTTTTCGAGCCATAAAATTATGAAAAGTAACTGAATATACCAAATTAGCTAGTGGACAAGGATACTAAACAAGTCATATCTATAAAATATTGCTTATATTAACTAAAAATTGTCTAATGGTGGTTATATTACAATGGAAATTACGTTCTGGGTCTCAATGGGTTAAGCCGGTCCGACTATAGGATGAGCGGGACATCTTGTAAACAGGCAATGCAAAGAGAGGCCACAAATAAAATCAAGACCAAGACACCAATTATAAGCCATGAACATCAAAAAGTCTT